>JAXIVD010003747.1:0-25000 GCA_036785275.1 Cancer borealis
AGAGAGAGAGAGAGAGAGAGAGAGAGAGAGATTGATTTACTAGTCTTATTTCAAATAGCATAAGTAAAAAAAATATTTCTTTTAGAATACAGTAACATGAAAACAGAAAAAAACAAGGAAAGAACGTAAAAAATTGGCTCAGTGCCGTAGACATGAGATAAATGTTTTATAGGGAGGGTCGGCCCAACGCGTTTGAGTCGCGGCCCTGTGTTTATGGAAGGGTCAGGTCGATCCACACCGCCCGTCCCTGCCATGTATGATCACGGCCCTGACACGCGAGACTCAGCAAAATGTTCTTGTGATGACTTACCTTCCAGTGTATCTTTGAGTCGAGGGAAGTGTGGTGAGCAGCAGGGGACCTGGAACGCCTTTGTAAACATACCAATGTCTCTCCTAGCCGCAGCCTCCCAGGTCAGGGTCTAGGGACTACAGGGCTAATCCACGCGTGCATATTCATTTGAACCCTTATATAAATATTGTGTGTTTTAACTTATCCTTACCATTGGAAGTGACTTCAGTGACTTCCATTTCATCCAAAAGTGCGTACAAGTGGGAAATGCTTTTCATGATTACTTCATCATTTGTCAGGCAATTCTTTCGGCAGCTATTTTTTTCTTATCTATTTATGTTTCTTTATTTCTCTGAAATTGGAAGGTGTGCAGCACATTGTGCATATCATGTCATGTCGTGTTGCACGTTTTCCGATATACTCGCACAGCAGCTTTCGTGGGAATTTGTTTACATAAATACTGTCAACAGCTGCCTCACATGAGTATTGGCAGTATGTGGCTCCCCCGGGACTGAGGTGGAAGGCAGCGGGTGCCATCAATAGGTTGTATCAATACGCCCACCCACAGCCCACCACTTACACCTGAGAGGGTCGTCGTGCCCCGCCGCCACCGCGCCTCACAGCCCCCACGTGGCGTGATGTGCTGCAGATAAGCATAAAACTGAACGGAAACTTCAGGCTGTGTCTCTAGGTATCTAATCCTTTTCTATATTTTCTTTTTGGCTTCCATATGCATATGTCTGCTGATTTACCTGACAATAGTTTAGAATGTTGAGGTGCAGCTCAGCACGCTGCTGAGAAGGATGCAACCCAGACACGCTTGGTGCTGATAAATTTATTGGTTTGATATATATATATATATATATATATATATATATATATATATATATATATATATATATATATATATATATATATATATATATATATATATATATGCCTTCTGCCTCATCTACAGATGGTATCGGCGGCCGTGTCGGGCCGTGGCCGCGGCCGCCGCCGGAGTGTGAGCAAACACGATCATCGAGTATAATTCCCACTTGATGTCCTCCACCAGGCATTTTGCACACTCTGCAAATCGAAAGTTTATCCAAAGCAAATTCGCTCGCATTCCGGAATGGGTGTCGGATACGTTGTTGTAGATGGAACACCCCATTCAATCTCGCTTATCTCTCTCTCTCTGGGAGGCACAATATTTCATTTTTGGGGTCATTACAGACCGAAACGAAGGGACCGTCCTATGGTCCTTGGGTGAGGCAAGTGTAAGGCTCAATATCAGAGGCTGGAAAAGCCTGAGGGTTGCGACCATCACTCACGTATCGTTTATTTCTCCAAAGCATATAAGCCAGGGGTTCAGAAGCTCCCCAGAAATGAATATTCGTATTTCGCTTTGTGATAAACGCATCTCGACTGTCATATTCTTTTGTGCAGACGCGTGGCTGGGCTTCGGCTCGGCCCAGGATTTAGCTGCCCTATACCTCAACATTTAGAGAGTTTCATATTTTTTCGTCCTGCCATTCCAAATCAATATGTATAGCCTCCAAGTCGCACGATGAGAGTGCGAGTGATCAATGCACAGTTGAATGAAGCACAAAGGGGAGAGACGGCTTGCAGCAGGCGTGCCAGATAAGGTGGTCATGATGATTCATTTTTGGCGCGAACTTGATTATAAACAACCAAGATGGCGGCAGTCACAAGACCGTCACAAGTGGAGCAGGACGGAAAGTCGCCAAACATGTTTCTCTATGATTGTATTTTCAGTCAAGATATTGTTCGAGTCGCACAAAAAGCGCATCGCGACGCAGGTACGACAATGGCAGCGGTAATGCATGTGGCCCTCCGTCCCGCGCCTTCTGATCGCTGCTATCGCTACAAATCGCTGCGATACCAACCACTTTATGGCCTATAAAAATTTGTTGCTTCTTGGTAAGGCGCGAAATTTCCAGAGTAATTCAGCAAAGTTCCCTCCACAGGACAGTGCTGGCGAGAATGTCACTGTCGGCATGTTATACGGTCACGTGTATGTGTGTGTGTGTGTGTGTGTGTGTGTGTGTGTGTGTGTGTGTGTGTGTGTGTGTGTGTGTGTGTGTATGTGTATGTGTGTGTGTGTGTGTGTGTGTGTGTGTGTGTGTGTGTGTGTGTGTGTGTGTGTGTGTGTGTGTGTGTGTGTGTGTGTGTGTGTTTGCGTGTGTGTTTGCGTGTGTGTTTGCGTGTGTGTGTGTGTGTGTGTGTGTGTGTGTGTGTGTCATTTTGTATATATATATATATATATATATATATATATATATATATATATATATATATATATATATAAATTCGAGTATATATTGATGACTTTGAAAGGGTAGCCGTTTCATCAAGTTTATGTGTAATTTGCATCGTTACATTTGAGTATTCGTCTCAAGGCCAAAATGTTTGTACATCTGGTTGGTGTGGCCCTGACTGCCGTCGCTCAGTCTGCTTCGTGCTACAGTGACTGCCACGGCAACTCCCTCATTATTTGTTCTTCCTGGAGTATCATTAGCAGGATGTCAAATTTGCTTTACGTGCCAGAAGGGGACACTTGCTGATTAAAACAGAGGGTGACGTGAACCCACCAACCCTCACGGTATGTATGGCTGACAGCGGTGCCGTCAGACGCGTTTCGTCAGGTTCTTTCGTTAGTGTTCACTGATGTGTCGCCAGCAGACTGCAGCGAGCGAGCCACAGCTCCCCCTAGGGAGGGACGCGCCACCAGCCTCCCCGCCGCCCCAAGCTGGCCCGTCACGCTGGCTGCCTTTCCATGGGCCTGTGTGGTACGTGGTAGCCTCAGAGAATGTTGCTTATTTCATTTCCATTTTCTGTTTTCATATTGAGAATATCACTTACTTTTTTCCTTTCAAAATTTAAAATCTTTATTTATAGAGATATATTTGATTCTTTTTATTTTATATACATATTTTTTTGCATCATTCTACATGAAACGCCTCTACTGAAAGCTAATAACTACCTTACATATACATCTATTCACATGAAGTATTCTTGTGCAGTGAAATTCACGCACATAATTCATCTTTTCCTGAAGCATCAGTTTAATGTACCACAGGATATTTTTTCTTTCAATTAAAAGCGTAATGAGAAGGAAATATTAACTAAGGAAGATACAAGAAGTTAAACACAAGACTCGGGTGGAGTACAGTGATATTGTATTAGATTGTATGTTCGTTTTACCCCAAAGGGACACGACACACCTGCGTTTAGTGTGCGCCAAAACATTATTTTTTCCTCGTTACTGTGATTCTCTTGTTTCCATCCTGGTTTTCCTGTTCCTTCACCCCCCCTCCAAGGCACTCTCCCATCTCAATACACAATGTATCCCACACCAGTTCCTCGCCGGACAACACTCACCCACTAATTCAATTACCTTCGACTCACCTGACCTCAAGCTCTATAAACCCGAGCCCGACCCGCGGCCTCTGCTCACTGAACACGGCCCAGCATCCCTCCACCTGCCTCCCCCGTTGCTGCGGTGACCAAAACTCGCCCACATGTTCTCAGTTTTCAGGTTTTTGCAGGTGGAGCACTGTCGTGTAAGCAAATAAACAGTCTGGTTTTTAGGGTTAGTATTTGTATTTTTCTCAATATATTTTTTTTTTATACTTGAAGTCACAGGATAGTTTTGAGTTTACAGTTATTTTTAAGACAGGACAGTAAGCTCTATTGGCTTACGTAAAAGGTTATTATATTTACATCTTAACATTCAGTTTTGGTGCGTGTAAACAGTTGTGTTCACGCTTTGTCCTCCATCCTCCTGCTGGCCGGCCTTACAGCCTTTCCCCCATGCTCACTCGGCCCTGCTCGTGGCCTTGGCGGGTGTACCAGTGGATGAGGGCCGCCCCTTACAGCATTTCATGGTGAGGAAGCAGCCCAACCATTCCTGTTATCTAGGTTTACCAGCCGTCTCCTTAACGTGGTTCACTGGCTATGGAAAGACAAACTTTTATTCCAGATAAATGCTCAACAAGTGACTGGGAAAAAACGTTAATCTACAAATTATAGCGTTACTGAAAAGTTTGGATTTCCGATGTAGAAGATGTATAAACGAACTTCTTCAAAGAGTGGTTAGAGAAACTTCTGACTTAAAAATCCCATTGATGTTATGTATGGACGAAAAAAAGCACCGAGTAGATTGCACAAGGGAAAAATGTGAAAAAAAATTCTTCACAAACAAGAGGGAGAACACAGGAGACAGAACGCGCTCGACAGCCGCACCGCAGCGTGGGGAGGCGCCCGGGGAGGCGCCCGGGGAGGCAGGGAGATCAAACTATAACTGGAGAGCTAAAAAACCTATGAGACCGGAATCCTGGCGTGAGGGCGCGGGAGGAGGGGACACAAAGCGACTGGCGTATCACCTTTTAGCCAATATCCGTGATCGAGAGGGGAGGCGGCCATGATCCAGAGGGGAGAGGACCTGCCACCCTAACAACATTTCATGGTCAGGTAGTGTCCCCCTCCAGCTTGGCCGCCGCACCAGTTATCGCCCCGGCCCAGCCCTCTGTTAGCCCACTCGACCGAAAACACGTTGTTGGGCAGATCTGTCTGTTATGGTCAAGTCCAGCGGGTCTGCCTCGCCTGGGAGTATGTCACAGGGCGGCCAGGGATGGAAGGAGGCAAGGGAGAGGCAAAGGGAGGCTGGGGGAGGGAGAGGGTGCCAAGAGAAGGGTAGAAATTGAGGTTTAAGGAAGGTGTTCATTATGAAAGGCAGCCGTCAAGGAAGGGCATTTAAGAGACTGATTTACACACAGAGAGGAGGGAAGCGCCGCGGAGAAAGGGGCATGGTGGAATAACATTATAAGGGAAAGTGAGAGAGAGGTAAGGGGCCATTGATAGGGGCCATCAGGTCACGCCCATCCTGGCTAAAAGAAGTGAGGACAGACGCGCCCTTAAGTGTCCATGTGGGTGGTTTGCTTCTGCATTGTGTATATCATCACCACGACGCGACTGATATATATAAGTCACAAGTCAAACTATAAATGAAACAATGTAATAAAAGCGTATTAAATTTTGATTTTGGATACTTGAGAGAGAGAGAGAGAGAGAGAGAGAGAGAGAGAGAGAGAGAGAGAGAGAGAGAGAGAGAGAGAGAGAGAGAGAGAGAGAGAGAGAGAGAGAGAGAGAGAGAGAGAGAGAGAGAGAGAGAGAGAGAGAGAGAGAGAGAGAGAGAGAGAGAGAGAGAGAGAGAGAAGAATCTCAAATGCTGAAAGAAAAGGAGAATGACAAAGATAATGAGGAGGAGGAAGAGGGGAGGAGGAGGAGGAGGAGGAAGAGGACGAAGACGAGGACGAGGGTCAGGAGCAGAAGGAAAATAGGAACAACATGTAATAGAAAGGTTGCTGGTTTGTAACGAGAGTACCTGCTGGAGGATGAAGAGGAATTAGAGGAGGAGGAGGAGAGGAGGAGGAGGAGGAGGAGGAGGAGGAGGAGGAGGAGGAGGAGGAGGAGGAGGAGGAGGAGGAGCATAAACACCTGGAGGATAACAATGAGGAGGAGAAGGAGGAGAAGGAGGAGGAGGAAAATATAGAAGAAGAAGGCGGTGTGTCCTGAGAGGAGGGCATGAGGAATGTGGTCTAGGGAGGGAAGGAGGCAAGGAGGGTATGACGTGGCGCTGCGAGTGTGTGTCCTGAGGTGTTCATGGCGAGCAGGGGGTCACGGGGTCACTTACCACCAAGGACTGAGGTGCACACTGCCTCCAACACCTGTACACATCATCGTCCCGAGTGTTGCATCCCCGTCTGCTACTTGTCCTGCCACTTCTCGTGCTACAAAGTTAAGGAATGGCTGGTCACCTCTCCCCGTTTTCTTTGTCAGGTTTCGTACGCTGCCCAGTAAGTGCTAATGTGCCGCCCATTACAAGTGATTGAAGGGCTAATGGCTTAAAGGATTAAAACTTTATAAAGGATCACATCACCTACAAAAAGTATCGAATTCCACAGTTAACCCTTCTCGATATCGTGAGGAGATTTTTATGGCGTTTATTGCGTTGGGTGTGATGGCCGACGCGGGGCTATCGTGCTATCGCGCCCCATCAACACTCGGGAACAGCATTTTTTCACTCGCTGCGCATCGTCGTCTATGAACTCTGATGAATTGGTCGACTTGTGTAATGAAAGTCCCACGGCCGGCGGTCATTAGCGTCGCGCATGACACTTTATGATTGATCACGTGACGCTGACGAGGCTGGTTTAACCCTTTGTAGTTTTTTATATTTTTTATTAATGTGAGCAGCGCTGCCACGGCCGCTGGGAGAGTAGTATAAAGACCCAAGACACACAAGAACATTCAATAATTCACCTCATCAGACTAAACTCATTCTTAAATATGCAAAATTGAGACTTAGACACGCGACAAAATTATCGGAAAAAAAAACAAAAAGAAATATGAAAACTTGTTGAAGAATCTTTCGCAAAATATGCAAGTGAAGATGAGGGAGCCTGGAGGGTGGCCGTGGCAGGTTGGTAACAGTGACGAGGCGAGGTGAGCACGGCTGAAGGTGGATGATAAGGATCAATTATTTGAGCTTGAGTTTGAAGTTATATTACATGTGTGATCTAAGTGATAAGTGGGCGAGAGGCACGTGGGCCGCTGTGTGAGGGTTGGGGGGGTAGGGGTGGGGGCGGCTCCTGTGGATTGTGGGAGGATACCCGCAGCGGCAAAACCAGTTTGTCTAGTTAATCCACACACACACACACACACACACACACACACACACACACACACACACACACACACACACACACACACACACACACACACACACACACACACACACACACACACACACACACACACACACACACACACACACACACACACACACACACACACACACACACACACATATATACATACATACACACACACACACACACACACACACACACACACACACACACACACACACACACACACACACACACACACACATACACACACACACACACACACACACACACACACACACACACACACACACACACACACACACACACACACACACACACACACACACACACACATATCAAAAAGTTTAGTGGAACTTAATTGCTAGGAGCATGATACAAATCCTACGGTTGTAATTACATCATCCATATCACGGGCATGTTCATGGTCGTGTCTGGAGGTAGAATACTACACACGTATGTGAAACGTCATGAAAAAAAAACATTGTAGAAAAACTTTTTATATAAGCTCTCGTTCAATGTTTTTTTCTTCTTCAGGTAGAATTCGTAGTATGATACATTTCTCAGTTAGGGTTTATTTCCTTCAAATAGACGACTTGAATTAAAAGAAATACTCAACTGTTATGGATGGCAGGCTTGTGACACTGCTGCTAGGCTACACCAGTACTACTCGACCAACCATAAAGACTTCTCAGATAAAGTTATCTGTTAACCTTCAGTTAATATTATACATTTCTGTTAAATTCCTTAAGATTGTTTGTCTACATTATGTTCCTGTTTTTGGAATGACGAGAGAAACCTAAACTATAATTGGTTCTGCATCAACACAACCGCCTGCGTCCAGGAATACCCTATTCATCAGTACTAACACCATGAATATATCCAAGTGATCTGTTCCCCTTTCTGAGTACCAGCGATTCCTGCTGCTACATTCAATTAGATTTGATTATATTGAATAACATGAGCGGCATATATACACCATATTAACTGTTCAACTGACTGTTCTCTCGTTCTGTCCGTAGCAATAACATCAACAAATCATTAAAACACTCCTGACACATCTAATACTCAATGTCGAAAGGATTGAAGAAAAAATATAACAGGAATTTAGTCTACTCAATTTATTTGCTAGAGATAACTAATTGATACTGCATCTTTTTTGTGTATTGTAAAGAAGCCTTCGCATGGGTGGTACAATGCTATCATTAATCATCATCATTCCAACGTTTCATGCAAATACCACGGACCATGAATACAAGCAGACCATCCCCATCACAACAGAGTCACCATGAATACAGCCGAGAATAGACTCACAAAGCCCTTTAAGCGCTTCCAGTAACCACTTAATCTATATTATATCTACTTATTATATATTAAAAAAGAAGAGGTTTTATTTTTAGTAATTACAACATAATTTTGATGTAACTTCATTTGTAATTTTTAGTTTTTATGAAATTCTAGCCGTAAAACTTCTATGTGTTTGTTATACTGTTGTACGTGTACCTTGTTGTCCTGATGTGTTGCTGTTCATAGTTCAACAGCAGCAGCAGCAGCAGCAGCAGCAGCAGCCTGGCATGAGCGGCGATGAGCGTTGCCTTAGCGTCGGCGTGAGATCTTCTCTTCTCCAGAATATGAAGGAAGATTAGAGTAGATAAGAGGTTTAGCAAGGCTGACGGCAAAGGGCTTGGTGGAGCAAGAGCCGCCTGGAGGAGGGAGAAGTGACGGGCGAGGAGGGAGGGAGTGATGAGTGGGGGGGAGAGAGGAAGAGGGAGAGATGGAAAGGATTCAAGATGAGAACGATAAGGTCGAGAGAAAAAAAATGTATATTGACGACTTAAGCATCGTGATGAATAATTCATTTGGAAAGTGGAAGAAAGAGATAATGAAGTAAATGAATAGAGAGAGGAAATGTAGGAAAAGAGGAAAGTATGGAGCGTAGACAAACCACGAAACAGACAGAGTAGGACGAGAACGGTATTTATGGCAGAACTAGTGAGTGAGAGAGAGAGAGAGAGAGAGAGAGAGAGAGAGAGAGAGAGAGAGAGAGAGAGAGAGAGAGAGAGAGAGAGAGAGAGAGAGAGAGAGAGAGAAGGGGGGGGGGGTAAGAAAAAGAAAAAAGGCGGGAGGAGAGGGTAAAGAGAGGGAGGGAGAGTGGAGGGTAGAAAGGGGGTCTCACACAATCCTGCCTCTGCCTCCAGCGCTCCATGGACATCCAGTCTAAGTGAGGATTAATAACATCATTACCCGGGCTGTCGCGTGCCTCAGCGGGGAGAGGAGCGGAGGGAGGGAGGGATGAGGAGGTGGAGGAGGAGAATAGCGAGGGAGCGAGGGAGGAGGATAGAAGGAGAGAGCGAGGGAGGAAAAGAAGAGGGATTGCCAGGCCGGGAGGAGAATGTAAGCGTATGAAAGGGATTAAGGCAAGGACTGGTACGGGAAAGGGATTAGAATAGCGTAGAAAAGGTTAGCTGAAAGAAAAATGGTAAGTAAATGGTAATGTGTTTGACGCGTCGTGAGTCTTGGTTGGTTTGCGTGGACTTGTATTATACTTGTGTCGTTCATGTGTTGGATGGTGGGTCCTCAATACGATTTTTTGGGGTCACTGATTTATTGATTGTGAATTTTTGCGTTTAGGTTAAGTATGGTCAGTCGTATTAAGTGATTTGAAACCGATTAATGATGAGTCTGAGTAGTTTCGAAATCAATTTAATTATTTTTTTTCAGGATATAAAGACAAACGTAACATACAGCAAGAGAAACACCGACCATTTATCACTCTGAGGAATCTGTGAAGGTAAAAATATCAAGTTGGAATCACAAAATAAACATGCCAGTTGAACTTTATCTCATCTCGTGGTGCGTTATTCTGCCACGTCACGGTGCAAGGTGTCGTGTTCGCCTCACCGTCACTAAGATCACCGTGTATCCCTGAACACCTTCCCCTCATACGCCACCACCTCCTCCCTTGTCCGTCGACGCCTCGCCTGTCTCCCTGCACGGGCTTCTCGCTCTCCCCTGTCAGCTCGGGGCGAAGGTCCCGGCAGTGCGTGACGTCGGAGGTCGCGTGCCTTGCTGGCGGCGAGTTATTTATCGGCAGGGTGGACGGGGGAGGGTGGAGGGGATAGAGTAAGTGGTAAGGGATAGAAGGAGGGGAAAGGGGTTGAGCTTCGAAGGTGGTAGAGAGGAGTTATGTGCGGCAGGGAAGGGAAGGGGTAATGGATAGCAGGAGGAAGGCTGGCAGAGGAAGGGCAAGGAAGGCCTCTCGGGACACTGAAGGGGGAGGAGAGGGTGGATGTCCCTGATGTGACTTTTGGGAGATGTTAATCCATATGGCATATCAGACGAGACGCTGGAGTGCACAGGGCGGGAAAAAGGCGTGTTTTTTCCTTATGGAGTGTGTGTCTTTACCTGCTGGTGGAGAGGGGGCCGAGGGGCGCGGCGCTCCCCATGTGCATAATGTTGGGCTGAATCTGAGAAAGCTTACCCCGGCGACCACCACCATAATAAGGGATCGCCCGGCATATATCAGTGTGTCGTCCCCTTGGCTGGAAAACTCACCCCTGGGACCCAAGCCACAAGGGTCCTTTCAACACGGAGGAATTCTGGAGAGTGTCGCGGAAAACAGGGTCTTGTGCACCTTGCTGTAAGGGTCATGGCCGTGCACTTGCCTCCCGCCGCACACATTACGCGGCCGAGGATGATCCTGTTTGATGTTTTCACAGGGAGTGTGGCGAGGGCGCTAAGCTTGTTAATTTATGTTTGAATTAAGCGGGATTTGCGCCAACAGTTTAATGACGTGGTGGTGGTCGTCGCGGAGTTAGGAGGGGAAGAGTAGGGCTGGGAGACTATTGCTGCTCTTCCTTTGGAGGGGGAGGAGGAAAAGGAGGACGAGGAGGACGAGGACGACGAAGAAGTTAAAAATTAAGAAAAAAAGCGAAGATGAGAAGAATCTTGAAGGATTACCAAGTATGCAAAGATGTAGGATGGCAAAAATTATGTGTGCTTAAGGATGCAGAAGAGAAGACAGCGTGGCGTGACATTCTTTAAGCGTTTATAATCCACACGAAGCCAGTAAATGCGTCAACCCGACAGCTGGAAAAGTTTTGATTGTCGGGTGCAAGTCCGTCGGGAGCTGCATAGGCCTCACAGGGACATCGTGTTGCCTCAGGACGCATCTCAACCTCACTATCAGCGTCATCAATGTGGTTACTTCAAGGCTCCTGTGCTGAGTAATGCAGAGAAACAAGCATCAAACATCCTCGACCCTCGTATGTACTGCTCCACCTCATCCTGACGTGTGGTGGAGGACCCAGTGGTGTTGTGTTTGGCTCATGTTGTCCTCATTAACACCTTGAACGCTGCACTGATTAACACAACACTCCATTCTGTGATAACTTCTTGGCTGTTTCCTCTCATTCCCTTCTGTTCCCACCCTACACTTCCCTTCTCCCCTTCCTCCCCTCTACCGGGATTACTCATCATACCATCTCTTTCCCCTCGTCTCCCTCGGTGATTATGGCAGGGAAACGTTCTGACTTTTGGCTAGAAATCCTCTTAGTCGCCGACACGCCCTAACCTACAATGCTCAGATAAACATATTTATAGTCTTAGCGTAATGGTGAAGCTCATTTTAAAGGGCTGTTGTACCCAAGGTATAGGGGGGAAGGGGCGAGGGGAAGGGAAAAAGGGAGGGAAGGAAAGAGGGTAGCTATGGGAAGCGACAAAGCGAGCAGTTCAGTGATATTAAGGATGAACATAAGCTTGAGAACGATGTGTTAAGCTTAGTATTGGTGGATTATAGGAGAACATCGTAGTTTCTCGTCTCACTGGGTACTAAGTTTTCTATTATTTTTTTTTGAAATTTGTCGGTCGTTCTGATGGTAGTCATTTGCGTTTGATATCATTCTATTTATTGTACATCTTTTTTTTCTTCTTCTGTTGGGTGAAAGGCGGCAGCACGAGCCATCCATCACCTCCTGTTTGGGGAGGACGTGTACTGCGTCGGTTTTTTGCGTGTGTTCCTAATTGAGATTTCATTGTTCATTATTTCGCTTTTAGCCAAGCTTGCCATCAACCCTTTTATCGAAGTGTTTGACTGACTGACTGACTGACTGACAGACACACACTATTTTTTGCTCTCTCTCTCTCTCTCTCTCTCTCTCTCTCTCTCTCTCTCTCTCTCTCTCTCTCTCTCTCTCTCTCTCTCTCTCTCTCTCTCTCTCTCTCTCTCTCTCTCTCTCTCTCTCTCTCTCTCTCTCTCTCTCTTTCTCTCTCTCTCTCTCTCTCTCTCTTTCTCTTTTTTTCCCTCACCATACATTCCGTCTGTTCTTGGCAAAATTTCTGCTTCTCATCATCATCTCGAGGACACAAAATAATACACGCGATGCACGGCGGGTCAGGCATCAGGCAAGCGTCCCTTTCCTCACCAATTAATAGAAGAAGCTTTTCGGGGATCAGCAGCGTGAGGAGGGGCGACTAGTGTGAGAGAGTGAGTGTGAGAGTGTGAGCGGCCGACGTGGGAAGAAGACCTGCCGCCCCTCCCTCGCCCTGTACCGGGAGGAAAATATGGAAGGATTAGTGAATTAGCCAGAGAGATATGAGAGGGAGGGGGAGGGGCTATGCGGGTAAGGGAGGGGAGAGGGGAGAGGCTGGGAGGGAAGGTAAAGGTGATTGATTGGCTCTGTATTGCTGCAAAAAAGTATGTAAGTAGATAAATGAGATGATGTGTCTCGATATTCACACGCGTTCTGCTTAGAATATTAGAATCAGGTTTTTACATTCAGTTATTTGAATTGATTACTGACGTCTGAGTCCACTGAATGAACTAAGTGTTTTTGTTTGTCAGTATGCTGTGGTAACTTTTTCCTTCTTTTATTGGTCGAAAATATGCTTCTGTACTTTTTGCTGGAGAAGGATTATGCACCCTTGAGAGAGACTCCCTCGTGGTGCTAAGAGAAGTTTTGAGGCAGACGTCTCACTGCATTGTGCCTTTTTATAGACCAATGGAGGCTGGACAAAGGCTGCAAAATAAACCGGGAAAGAAAGCGTCCGTCGAATATTGCTCCTAAAAGAGATAAGAAGGTTCCGGAGTCTGCTGGATGTGGCCGCACGTCCCCCATTCTTGGCCTCGTCGTGCTCCTGATGTCTTAAGACGTAGTTATGTTTCTGCGCCGGATGGTGAAAAATATTGTTTCTTATAAAGAAAAAATATTAATCTAAGTTGGTTAACACCATTTGCCACATCAGTGCGTGTTTTTTCCTTAAATGTCGTCACTGTGACTTGTGCTTCGCCTTCAGATGCGCTTCTTAAAGGACTGTCTGGCTGCCCTTTAGCTGTGACGTGTGCTGTGCTCTGCGGCGGGTCACTGCTGCTGAATGACATCTGCCTCACCACGTTATTAAGACTCGAGTAGTCAGTTGTTTAATTTTGTCCTTGGTGTCAGTAGGTCCTGTGTGCTGCCGTCAGCTTGTCCGTCCTGTTCTCTTTACTATCCGGGAACCGATTCTTGGTGATAAGGTTGAGGACGAGGTCACGTGACTGAGAGGGGAAGCAGGTCATGGCACGTGGCCGGCCTTATCGGTGCTGCGGGGGAATAGGGAGCTATGTCCTAACCAGTACAGGCATTGTTTTCATGAAACGTATCAACGCAACATTCACTGCAAGAATTGAGTAATGCCTTCACAGTTTTGACACTTTGTTCCTCTCTTTTTTTTTTCTCTTTCTTTTTTTTCTCTCACGTGTTTCCAGTAAAAAAGTGGGAAAGGGAAGGTGCAAAGTGTTGTAACAGGTGACGCTTTTTTAGGTGTGCGTGACGGTGAGGGTGAGTGTGAGTGTGGAGGGTACAGGTGGTGTAGAGGAAAAAGGGGAGTTTCACACCCTCGGCAGGGCCAAGCAAGAACCGAGCTAATCATGTTGTCAGGGGAAGGCAGCGTCGTTCCCTCCATGACGCAACACAAGGTAGTTAAGGCCAACACAAACACACCGGAAATGCTGCACCAACGACATTGTAATCCCCAACACAATCGAACTCCATTATTGTGGGTTGCGCCACTACTGCCGCCGCCACCATCTTGCGCCATTACACTGGCGACACTGATGACCATAACAATGGATTACCGCGACGCGCCATCAAGCCAGGCCTGCCAACACCCGCGCCACGCTGCTTTGTCTATTCACCCCTAGACACCATCTCGATTATGCCGGCATCTTTTCCTCAAGAGTAGTTGATACCTAAGTGCAATTTCCCTTCGTTGTTCTCTTAAAAAAAAAACTACTCATCGTGACGAGGACGAGGCTCTGGGTGGTATGCTCCGGTGTGGCGGCACTGCGAGGGTCACCCCTTCCTCTGCTCCCTTCAGTGTCGCTCCACGCGGGATCTGACCGGCTTATTGTCAAGATTAATTGCCGGAATTGAGAAGGATTGGCTAGTTTAAAATTTTATTCTTTTTATGTCTTCCTTTCGGTGGTATTTTATGGCTTTGTTTGAAAATCTTCTGATGCTGAGAAATATTTTTTTCCCAAGCGAGACACATTATTCAGTCGCACTTGTGGCCTCTCTCTGCTGTTCACTCATTATCTGATCCATAATACTTCAGCATGGAAGACAATTTTAGTTACCAGACATCAGATAAAAACATGTGCAGGAGAAAGCAAGTTCATGTATGAAGGCATCGCCTGCCCTTGCTTGAGGGCGCGAGGTGGCGTGCTGGGCCGTAGGTGCCTAATGTTTCCCGCTGCCCCGCCCCACAGATACCATCGGGGCGTCTATCAGCACGCGTCCCTCTTGATCCCGGCCGCCCCTTCCCCCGGAGGGCAGCGAGGAAGCGAGCGAGCTCATCCCTTTTGAAACCACCCGCGAAAACTTTGCATAATTTTCTAAAGAGTGCGTCCGCGGAGGGTTGATGGATCACATATTGTTAGTCACTTACCGTCGGGTTTACAAGACCTGGCAGTGTCGAGCTGTGGCTGCCTCGCACCAGCCGCCGAACACTCTCACCTCAGCATCATCTGTTTTTTATGTACTTATGATTGCGGGATATTGATTTCTAAGGCGATGCAAAATGGGACCATTGCAACAGATCACACCTTTCTAACTACAAGGTATGAATAAACCAAACAAATTAAAGGTAGAACTAGATCACTACTAGAGTGTGACATTCCATTCACCTCTCTAATTTGTTTATCTACTTTTATTTATCAAGTTAAATATTTTCACTTACCATTTTTTTGTCTGTTTCTGTACACATGCACAGACATATGTCAGCTTTGAATCGTCTAATTCGGTGCATGATCGCGGACACTATCAGGGCTGGGGACTGCTAGCTCTCTTGTTAAGACGAGTTTTACTGACGAGGTGTAGCTGTGTGTGTGTGTGTGTGTGTGTGTGTGTGTGTGTGTGTGTGTGTGTGTGTGTGTGTGTGTGTGTGTGTGTGTATGTGTGTGTGTGTGTGTGTGTGTGTGTGTGTGTGTGTGTGTGTGTGTGTGTGTGTGTGTGCGTGTGCGTGTGTGTGTGTACGCCAGGCACGTGAGTGTTATCTGCCGCACGTCGTGTACGTCAGTTGTGTGCTCATCTTTGCTCAAGCGCACCGCTCTTGTTGACATGGACAGCTGTTTGCCTCAGCCACCAAGCGCACGTGTGTCTGCATCTTTATCGCGTGAGAAGTTCTCTTCACTTCTTCCCGACAGTAAATTTATACCATTTGACCATAAGGAGTATATTTTTTACACGAGTTTGTTAACCTTCTCTATAGCATATTTCTTTTCTTTCTAACAGTGCGCTTATGAACACTCGCACACACACGCAAAAAAAGAATCATTGTTCACGTCCTTTTACCTTCACACTTCCCGTCCTTGCCTCCACCCCCCCCCCCACACTACCATTACTCCGCACAGGGTCCCCATCCCATCTCTGGCCGCCTATTTCTCTCAGTCTTCCCTCCCATACATCAGGTCATCCTGTGGACGTTCCTTATCCTACGCCTCTACTACCCATCCGTCCCTTTTCTTCACCCTGCAATCCTTTCTCTCCTTCTCTAACCCATTTGCTCCTATTCCTTTCCTCCGTAGCCCATTCACACTCTCCGAACTTTCCTCCCCCTCTCCTCCCTCCACCCACCCCCTTCATTCCTCACACTCAGACCCTCTAAGCCTCTATTCCTCCTCCTCTGCTCTCCCGCCTCCCCTGTCCCCACCTCGTCCCAGCAGCGGCAGGAGCGTGGGAACAGGGCGCCGCCTGCCACCCACTGGTTGCGGCGAACAAGTTGTTTAACGACGTGTTTTAAAACTTAAATTGTATCAGGAAGTTCTTTTTTGTGGGCGTGATTTATAATAATGTTTTGGCCACGAGACGAGCGGGACGTCGCGGTGATTATGAGGGCGTCTCTGCGGGCGATGATTGGCCTGGCTGATGAGGACGTGATGGTGTGGACGGCTTCATGCAGTGCCGAGACGGGGCTGGCGGTAGGGGGGTGAGACAAGCTGCCGCTACAGCCACACACTCGGCCGCCACTCCTCCTCCATGGTCAGTCCATCAAGCTTGACGTGCTGTCCAAGGGGATGACCATGACAAAACTTCTCTCTGTCATCATCTTTGTCCTCCGTACCCGCCTGTCCACACACTCCATCTACGTCCTTTCTACCCTCTTTTTTATGTAGTCCAGCGAAGCACCTGCTCCTGGGCCTCCTTCCAATCTCTCATTCCATAGGAAAATTATTAATATTTTCCTAACGAAATATTTCTACCGTTTCACTTAAATGAATAATTTTGTTCATCATCTTTTTTCAATTGTATCATATTCATCTCATGTCATTGTCAGCTACCATACTTGAGGCAGTAGTTAAGTTGACATTATTTTTTCAATTTATGAATAGTCTTATTGATTAAGCTTGGTATGCACAGTGATTCATCATACGATTCATAAAGTCACTTTATAATTATATTTTTCAATTAGCCTTTCTTGGGCAGTTTTCCTCCACGGGACCTACACACACATACGACGTTATCCATTCAACTGAGTATTGTTACATTGAAAACACACACACACACACACACACACACACACACACACACACACACACACACACACACACACACACACACACACACACACACACACACACACACACACACACACACACACACACACACACACACACACACACACACACACACACACACACACACACACACACACACACACACACACACACACACACACACACACATTTTGTAATAAAAGTTGTAAGAAATCAGTTTTCACAAGATAAACCTGCCGGCGGAAGGAATCGCTGCACGGCCTGTAGAGGTCATCTCCACGAAGAGGGTCGTGAGGAACGTAAAAAGTAATGATAATTTCAAAAGAAAGAACTTTAATTCGTGAGTGGTAAGCGAAGCCTGGCTGATCTTCACCATCAAGGCGCCGCTTCACATGGCGGCACCAGATAAGAAAACTTTTCAATATGTTATTTTTTTGCTTGTCACGAAAGACATAGATCACACCCATTGATATTGTATCCGCACCTCACGCTCGTCCTCCGAGGTGCTCCTGACGCAGCGACACGCCAGCCACGATATACACAAGTACACTCCAGCTGGAGGCGTCCTGCTCATCCCCTCTGGTGCTGTTTTATCTTGTATTGTCTGTCCACTGTAATATTTTGTTTTCACTTTTTGTTTAAGACATATTGTCTTTTAAGTTATCATAATTGACACCATTCTTTCTCTTCATAACCATACGCTTTATTTAGTGTTATATAGCATTGTCATTCTTGTATGGTTTCAATTCATTTCCGGGAGATACGTAACGTAAGATTTTTTTTGCTGCTGCTGTTCATATAACCAATCGACATCATCATCATTATCATCATCATCACCATCATTGTCATCATTATCATCATCATCATCATCATCATCATCATCATCATCATCATTATTACTAACAACCTACAACAGTCTTTCTTTATTCTTTTAACTTGTTTTCCTGTTAGTCGTCTGTCCTCGTTGGTCATCCAGTTCCATGATCTCGTTCTTTCGTCTCGTTCTGTGTCTGCCGCACTTGCGTTTTTCAATCCTGTGTTAGGTACTATTTGGCAGCCTGACTGTTATTTATTTTTCAAGGTATAGTACAGTTTAGCCTAGTATATATTGTCTCCTTAACGACATCCATAATAACTATATTTGCATTGGATCCCAAATTAGTGGATTTTTACTTGTGTGAAAAATATATAGATAAATAGATTTTTCCTAGGACAACACTAAATACCGTTTCTATAAAGTTCATTGTATTTATTGGTATTTTTACGGTTCCTTAACATTGTCCTTCCCTCTCTCCACAACTTACCTGGCTGCTGCACCTAATTTCAGCCTCCAACACCTTTCTCATCACAGCCTTCATTCAATTATTGCATCACCTCCTTCCACCTGACCTCGACTTTTCTTCATGACAGTTCCTCAGATTTAAACTACACTATTCTCACGCTTCTGTTGCTGCCTTCTGTATTATGCTACATTCACCCTCAGCCCACCCTCACCCTCAGTCCTCCCTCACCCTCAGTCCACCCTCGCACTTCACCCCCACGCTATCATACCCTCACACTCCCTCATCCCTCTCCCCTCACCCCAGGACCGTGATGGGGTCGCGGGTGGCGGTCATCATATTGTGTCCATATTATTTCCGCGTCACTTCTGGGCCATTTACTCCTTACACAGTGTGACGCGTCCCCCTACTGTGATGGCGGCGGCGGCGGCGGAGAATAGAGGCGAAGGAGGAGAATTGTTATGGTAGTGGAAGTGGCGAGGCCTTAAAGACGATGGAGTGTGAATGGTGGAGGCGGTGGTGTGGCATATAGGTGGTGTTGTTGCCGTTGTTCTAGTGGTGGTGGTGGTGGTGGTGGTGGTGGTGGTAGTAGGCCTAGTCAGTTGGAGAGTAAAGGTGTCAAAGATGTGTCGTGTAGGGTGAGGTTAGGAAGTAACGCCAATGAAATATCTTCTTTCCAATGTTGTTTGTCCATACATCAGCGGAGAACACTTCGATAACTTGGCGAATCTGAAAACAAACATACGTGGGGATAATTTTAGATACATTGTGATCTTGTATTATTGTATCTCTTGACTGAGCCAGTAATGAATTTCTGATAACTTCCTTTTATTCACATTAATCTTTACTCTTTTTCTTGTTCCGTTTCCCTTATATAGATGCGTTACACTTATGGTTCAAACAGTTCAAGGGGAGAACTACAATAGAGTGAAAGCATATGTACTGAACGTGTAACAACCTGGTGCTGCAGTGTATAGTTGTTTGGTGCTCGATGGCAGGCTTCGTCTTGCAAGGCACACAGAAGGCTACTCAGAATGAAACGTCCACTGGCCTCATTCTGGCAGCCGTTCTCTCCTTGGTCGAGGGGCGCGAGGATAATGGAGGCGTGGGTGTAATAGAGCAGGAGGGCGCGGCACCGTGACCGCCCGCGCCTGGTAATGCGACACGCCAGATGAGCCACCCGGAAGAGCCGTAAGAGAGAGGAAGTAAGGGAGGTGTTAACGACGTTGGAATGTGTCTGAGCAGCGGCAGAGCGACCTGCAAGCCTCACTCTTCACCCTCAAATATCTATCGCAGCTTGACGCGTCTCCCCCCAGCCTTTGCCTCCAGCCACTAAATACTCATAGGTCTTTTCTGAACGAAATGTGGTGCAATTTTTCCTCGTGAAGTGCCAGGCTGTAGACAAATGAACCTCTCTTAACGAGACTTGCGCCGTCCCATCGGAAATTCCCGTCAGTTATCGCCTCGTCGACGGAACTCAGGATCATTGGGCGCTAGTAAAGAGTTGGTGTAGAAGCCCTCGCGGTATCTGGAGGCCGGCGAGGAGCAAGGGTGGTCGTGAGATACAACCAAACGAGAGAGAATCTTGCCGCAACATCGTCGTCCTCGGTGGGTCTTGTGAGAGAATGTAGACTCCAGAGCCTTGCTGATAAAAGTCACGAGGGGCAGAGTGAGGCGGCGTGACCCCATCAGACCAACAGAGGAAAATCTGACCTGGGATAGTGCAGGGTGAGGTGAGCCGCGGGTGGGGGAGGGGACGGTGAGGGGAGACAGAGGAGTTGCCACACCGATGACTAGTTTCATTCGCGTCCCATAAAGATTTTTTTAAATTCTCGGATTAATTTGTTACGGTGATGCCTCGTGTTCCGTGTTGTCACAAGGCGCCTTTAAGAGGGGATCCTCAGCTTATACAGTCGCACCTTTTTCACCTCCGTCATCAAGGAGTGGAAGGCCACGTCCTGAGGGGAGAAGACGTACTGGTTGTGTTTGTCTCAACGTTTGAAATTTAAAGGCATCGATTATGTTCACTTTGACATATAGTTTGCATTATTCAAGTGAAAAACAATTAAAGTTGTTAGTATTAGCAGACTAATTTTTTTGTTTTATGATTTGTGTAAAAAAAAATGTTGCGTGAAAGAAGATGCAATTTTCATATGATAATTATTTTTTACAAACATGACAAGGACAGTTGGCAAGGTGTATGGGAGACAAAACTGTGACTTATGCCAAAGCTGTCACAGTATTTTTTTATGTGTGTGTGTGTGTGTGTGTGTGTGTGTGTGTGTGTGTGTGTGTGTGTGTGTGTGTGTGTGTGTGTGTGTGTGTGTGTGTGTGTGTGTGTGTGTTGTGCGACGTTTTGAACAAACCTACTTCTTTTTCTATTATCTTAGCTTTCTTCATTACTTGAATTACGTATTTCATCACACACACACACACACACACACACACACACACACACACACACACACACACACACACACACACACACACACACACACACAACCCATAACACCATCGTCAGTACCATCCTGGTAGGTGGGTAGGTAGGTCGGGGAGGGAGAGCGAAGGGGATGTGAGAGGCGCTGAGCTGCAGTAACGAGCGCCTTCCCTCCCGTGCAGGAAGTGCCCTTAAGTGCCGCGTGGGAGGCCCGCCCTGATAAGATGGCTCATGGATCGCAGGCAGGATAAGGAGACAGACTATTCACTAGGAGGGAAGAGGTACGAACGTTGGAGGGAGCGGAAGGTTATGGGTGAGAGATGTGGTTCATAAAGGAGGAGATGTGTGATGGCGAAGAGAGAGAGAGAGAGAGAGAGAGAGAGAGAGAGAGAGAGAGAGAGAGAGAGAGAGAGAGAGAGAGAGAGAGAGAGAGAGAGAGAGAGAGAGAGAGAGAGAGAGAGAGAGAGAGAGAGAGAGAGAGAGAGAGAGAGAAAAGAGAGAGAGAGAAAAAAAAAAGGAAGCTTGACTAGGACGAACGAATGGATATGAGCGAAAGGCATGCAGGAAGGAGAGGAAGGAGAAGCGAAACTGTGGAGGTGAAAGTGGCGAGGAATGTCTTGTAGCGATGGGATGGAAATTATGGGAAGTGAAAGGCAAGTAGGAGTGTTTACTTTATGATGGGATTAATATTATAAGTTTATAGCATCAAGGATTTTAAAAGATGATTATAAATAAGTGGAAATTTAGGAGTGGATGAGAAGCATAAGAAATTGTCTTCTTATGAAGTATACTATGATAAATTTGAACTAATATTCATGAGAGAGAGAGAGAGAGAGGAGAGAGAGAGAGAGAGAGAGAGAGAGAGAGAGAGAGAGAGAGAGAGAGAGCGAGAGCGAGAGAGAGAGAGAGAGAGAGAGAGAGAATTTGGCAGCTGAAAATAAGAGCGTAATGGAAGTGTCTAGTTGGATGCAGTAAGGAGAAAAATCTGAGGCGGAAGAGAAGACGAAAACAAGGAGAGGACGACAACAACATAATTTACGGAACAACTCAGCACTGCATCACACCTTCACTCAGCCCTGCACCGCGGACCCCAAGTTGTAGTAGTAGTTACCTCAGAAAGACGAAACAAAAGTGGTGGTAATGATGCTGCTCTGGAATCGTAATTAATAAAGTGGGAATGAAGATGGTTGTAGTAGTGGTAATGGTGGTGATGGTGAAGACATTGATGATTAATTTGATGGTTTATTAGTGATGGGAATTATTGCAAAGGTTATTTGTTGTGTGTTATTAATGGTAGTGATTAGGACTAGTGATTCTAGTAATGTCATTAATTAATCGGATTAGTATGATGACTGTGGTAGTAGTGGGTGACATAGATTACGATATGATGATCAGAAGCGAGTCTTATCAATGTGGTGTTGTGGTTGCTGCATTAATAGTGTGATCTTATATGATTTGTAGATGGCTTTGTTACATCCACTGCCGTTCGATGCCCCTCACACAATATGGCAGATTAAGATTCCTTCCATCCACAACTGTACTTACGAATCCTCCAAATCACGTAATCTTGGTCAGGATGAGAGTTAGGTCCGATCAGGCATCCTCCCACACAGCAGTAAAAGAGTATATTCAGCCTTCCGGACTGACACATACAGCTCATTAGTCCTCGAGGATCAACCCACCTTAGGCAGTTTACGATTGCAGATTGTAGTTACATATGTACCACCCAAAAACTGCATAAAGTGGAAGAGGGTCAACCGAAAAAGGAGTAAAAAGCAAATTTATATTCTTACCTTTTTTTTGTTTAAAAAAAGCAGTATTTTTCCCCCTCGAAGGAAGGTTGATCTAAACATTCAGTTGTTCTTTGCCCCTCTATGTAGGTACTTACTTTTCCTAAGACTATTATTGTTGGGAAAAAAATACTTACCTCGAAGTGATTTTTTCCACCTGTTCAACATCACCTGACACCTTGTCCTTGAGTCTCATACCTGACGGCGGTTCCGCAGGTGTTACGAAACTTACTACATAGATACTTAGCAAGGAGCCAGACATATAGAGCCATTGATGAAAGCACGTAAGCCTAGGAAACGTACATAATCACGTGTGTGCTAAATGAGTGTTTATATATTGTTTCATGATGTTTGAGGTCTGATAATTGCCTCTCCGTTTGTCTCTCCTTTGGTAAACTGGTATTGCTATTTTTTCGGGGATAACTATGATAATGTAGTTAAAGCAAATAGTTATAGAGTGCATGAGAAAAGTAAGTTATGAATACAGGTCATCAAGGTATCTATCTGTTCTAGTGTCATTCTCATTACGACATTCTCACTATTACCCATTACCCATTTATAAGGTGGATCGTTGCTACTCCATCACTAATACAGCTTCCATAACACCCATTACTCCTGTAGAAGAATGAATGTTTACCTTCATTTCCGGCTTTATTCTTACCTCGCTTTATACCCAAATTTCCTTTTGAAGTGATTTGTGTGGAAAAACTGACTTATTTGATGCATGGGTAGAAGGGGATGTGATGCTTCTTTGCCAAACACTTCCATCCTGATCCCACTTCCCGCTACCCACACTTGAACATCCATCACCTCCACATCCACGATTAAACATCCCTTCAGACATCAACGCCTCCCCATCTAGGCCTCGATGCCATGTCCCGACACCCACGACCTGACACCCACGACCTGACACCCACGACCTGACACCCTCATCCCGACACCTATGCCCGACACCCGACGCTCCAGCCAGGCGCCATAACACGAGGCCGAAAAAAAAGAAGGAAAACTTAGCGAGAACAAACTTTGGCGTGGGATCAGCCGGACTATAAACATGTGTGATAGTGTCTTCACCCGAGGCTGTTGTCGCTAAATGTCACCCAGGACTAGCTACCTTCTTAATTACCTCGATAGTATCTGCATTGCAAATTTATACAGGCTCCATGTGCTTTACGGAGATGCTAATGGCTGGCTCGAAAGATCATCCAGTCAACCAACTCTTAAATCCTGGAATAAAGTGGGCGGTTTGTCCACAACAGCATCTTAGTCCGCCTGAGGAGTCCGTGACGGGGCGGGAAGGGCAGGCGGGGCGGGCGGTCAGGGCCTGGGCGGGGCGTGGAACTAGCAAATGCAAGTCGAGTTGATGAACATATTTCTGAGCCTCCCCCTCTGGACCACCACCTTCAGGATGAACAAGAGGCAATCTTATCCTTCCCGCATTGAAACTATGGACACAAGACATCTCTGGAAGGAGTGATGACGCGCTTTTAGAGGATCTGTGACAAAAGAACAGTCCGACTCCTCGTTTGGGAGACAGTGAGGAGTCCATTAAGTCTCTATCTCGCATTCCTCCGCCGACGCCTGCTGCCGGCCTGGCCAGGTGCACCGCCGCCCGCCTGCAGGAGCTACACGCGCGGCCAGAGGGATGAAGTCGTTCCCGATGAGCCGATAACTGCCGAGCTAATATGTGTTCGAGAATTCCATTTGTCGGAACAATTGCCAACACCGTGGTCCTATTCTTTTTCATTATCTGTATTGAGATGGTTACAACGCCGCTAGATTAAACCATAGCAACACACACGACGCACACAATGGCGGAGTAAACTGGTTCGCAGGATCGCCAGATTAGTCCCTGTGGTTCCATGCATATAACAGTGGTTAAGTCTTGGGTCCGGTGTTGTAGCGTGACGGCGTGGACACCGGCGTGTGCAGCTCAGCGAGGCTCAGGCCAATAGACTGCTTTGCACCACGATGAGTGACAATTTGGTATTCTTGCACGCGTCATGTCAACACTATTGGACAATCTTCGATATCTTATAAAAATAGTGTATCTTATATATGACAAACTATAATGTTGAGAACTTTTGACCGTGACCTTGATGCTTAGGTCCCCAGGTAGTCTCCATTTTAATTAAACCTTTTCCCAGCCATCCTCACTGAAGAACATCCCTTTCTTAAGCCGAGCCACCACGCTGTGACCACTCTATGCTTCCAGAATTACATATCAGCCGCCTAATTCACAGTCCTGATGTCAGCTAGTGATGGTGTGTGTCATTCCTAGTGTTGTCCTGCATACCCTCGCCCGTCCCTTCCGAGGCAGCCATTCACACGCACCTTTGTCCCGCCATTTATGTATTGATTTATTTTCACATTTTTTTTTTAATGTTAATGTTTTCTTTTAAGTGAGTATACACACACACACACACACACACACACACACACACACACACACACA
>JAXIVD010003747.1:27500-37500 GCA_036785275.1 Cancer borealis
GGTGTCGGGTGGGGCCGGGCGGGGCGAGGTGGGGAAAGGTGGGGCAGGGTAGGAGGGAAGAGCCAGAATAATTCATGAACTCGCGAGGAAAGATGGTGACTGTTGGTCTTAATGGACGACAAAATTCGCAGTTAAGATGTTGTTAGTGCAAGAATGAAGAGCAAGGTACACAAGGCAGCTGTAAGGCCGCCAATGATGTATGGGGCAGAGACTTGGCCGGAGAAAAGAAGGCATGAAAAAGAAAGTGGATGCTGCAGAAATGAAAATGTTAGATGGATGTGTGGAGTTGCTAAGTTCAATAGAATCAGGAACCAGTGAAAATTAGTAAGACAAAAAGATTATGATATCAAAGAATATATAAAAAAAAATATTTATGTGGTGCTGTATATGAGAAAAAAAGATATGATGAAAATAACGATGAATATTGAGATACAAGAGCGGAGGAAAAGAGGAAAAAGGAAAAAAAGGTGGATTGATTATGTAAATAAAACTATGAGGAAGAAAAGATTATAAGAGGATGATGTGTTCAACAGATATAAGTAGAGGACGCTTAAGTTTAGCGACAACACATGCAAGCAGGAAATGAAAGTAAAGAGAAAGATGTTTAACTTTTCTCTGCTTCTTTTATTTTATTTCCAACCTACGTAAAGAGAGGAGCGGCTGATGAATGTCACAGCCTCTGCCTACAACTTGCAGGGATAAAGAATAGTTTCGTGGTGAGATTATTTGTTTTCAGTAATATTTTTGTGATGTGTTTGGTGGATACAACGATTTTGGTGTTGAAGACGAAGTGGTAATTTTTCTTCATCATTCATAAGTTATTACATTGTCCAGCAGAAATAGAGACGCATCTCCTTGAAATGACGTTGGGAATGTTTGTATTTGTCGAGACAGGATGATTGAGAGGTGGAAACTACGCGGCTCTAACAACAGATATGATATTGATTCACTTTCTGTGTGCTAAAGAAAATACGACAAAGAAAGGCAAGACAAATTATGTGTTTGAATTTGAAGAAAAAAAACATCACACACACACACACACACACACACGCGCACACACACACACACACACACACACACACACACACACACACACACACACACACACACACACACACACACACACACACACACACACACACACACACACACACACAGCAATAAAAATAAAACTTGTATCTCAGTGACTCATTATTGTAAACTTGAGCGATTAATAATGACACATTCACGAACTAAAACTTTTAAGTCCCTCCTGGCAAAACTTCTTAAACAGAGCGGTATTTTCGGGTACTAAACAGTTGTAAAAGTGATTCACTGCATCGCCAAAGGAAGCTGTACGAGCAAACAAGAACCAAATAGACAAGTCAATCAGGGTTGCGTCAGAGAATGTGTGCCAGAATCCATTTAGATGACTACCCTGGGAATGCGAGACGTAGTTATAAATAAATTGAATTCTCCTTTACAATTCTTAACTTGCATCGACACACACACACACACACACACACACACACACACACACACACACACACACACACACACACACACACACACACACACACACTTACTTCACTCGTTTGTAGTGAGTCAGAAAAGCTCAGGAAACATATGTACGTAAGGATTAAACTTTTTTCAATGAGGATTAATCTTGATTCGGGATCGACTTATTTCTCACCGGGCGGAGATGAGGCTTGGGTGAGGTAGTGGAGTCATTGCCTCGTATCGCTCCAGACTCATTCGAGGAAGAAACAAGGAGACTGATTCCTCATTTCTCTTCCCGGTCGTTGGTAGTGATTCATTCGATCCATCTGTTCAGGCTGCTTCTGGGCCACTCCTCAGCCCAAACAACTTGATTAAGGACAGAATGATTGATGCTGCGATTCTCTCTCTCTCTCTCTCTCTCTCTCTCTCTCTCTCTCTCTCTCTCTCTCTCTCTCTCTCTCTCTCTCTCTCTCTCTCAATAAAGTTTAGGTAGAAGCCAATAATAGAGAAAAGGAAGAAAAAACATGTATAGGATAGAACATAAAAAAAGGAAGATGGAGACGAAAGTTAGGTGGAAGGAAGGAGATGCAAAGACGCAAAGGAAGCAAAACAAGGAACTAGAAGAATAGAAATAATAATAATAAAAAAAAACACGGGGATAATGTCTGAATATCTAGTCACTGTGACGGAGGAATGAGAATGAAAACGTTCACGGTAATCGAGGACTAGAACGAGAACGAGTAGGAAAACGAAGGGCGGAGGAGGAAGGGAGGAAGGAGGAGGAGGAGGAGGAGGCTGGCGGAGGCTGGCTGAAGCGATCATGAATTTATTGTAAGTGGTGGGGCTGTTCGTTCTCCTGGAGGCGTATCAGATGGCCGAGGCGGAATAAGACGAATGGTGCTTTGGTCCCTTCCGCGTAATCAGCGAGTGCGGGAGGAGATCACGACGGGGTGGGAGTGCGGGAGGGAGGATGGGACGGCGGGAAGAATGGAAGGGAGGTGGGAATATGGGTGGCTGGGAAGGTGGAATGGAAGGGATGGATCGCTTAGGTTGGCGGGAGAGTAATGGCGGGTGGATGGGAAGGTTTTTGTTGAGTGAAGGAAAAGGGGAAGGATGGAAGGACGGAAGGACGGAAGGAAGGAAGGAAGGAAGGAAGGAAGGAAGGAAGGAACAGGAAAAGGGAGGAAGTAGATGATTAAGGAAAGGATGGAAAGTCTGAGGGAGGGAATGAATGAAGAAAGGAAGGAAGGAAGGAAGGAAAGAAGGAAGGAAGGAGCAGCTCCCTTAATGTTGATGATGATGATGATGATGATGGGTGTTAGTGATGACAAAGACGGTGGCAATAGATCACAAAACGTGTTATACAAAACAATGCATTAAAATATAAATGTTGATATAAATAAATACTATAAGGTGGTTGAGAGTCTACAAGTAACCAAAACGCCACTATGAAAGGAAAGTGTGTGGAAGGGAAGGTGGGGCGTTGTTAGAGGTAGGGGTAAAGAGTTGAGATGGGGAGGCGAGGAGGATGAGTGCATGTGATGAGGTGGAGGGGATGAGGGGGCCATGGAAGAAGGGATTAAGGAGAAGTGAACTGAGGAGAAAGTGGTGTGGAAATGTGCATGTGTGTGTGTGTGTGTGTGTGTGTGTGTGTGTGTGTGTGTGTGTGAGTGTGTGTGTGTGTGTGTGTGTGTGTGTGTATGTGTATGTGTGTGTGTGTGTGTGTGTGTGTGTGTGTGTGTGTGTGTGTGTGTGTGTGTCTGTGTGTGTGTGTGTGTATGTGTATGTGTATGTGTGTGGTGTGTGTGTGTGTGTGTGTGTGTGTGTGTGTGTGTGTGTGTGTGTGTGTGTGTGTGTGTGTGTGTGTGTGTGTGTGTGCGTGCGTGCGTGCGCGCATTTCATTCGTTAGGTTTCCATAACTCTTGGAAATAGTGCCTCAAGCCGGACATGGTAGTTATAGATGCAGAGAAAAGCACGTGCATAGAAATACCACAAACAAAATTGGATGTCGTATTACAAATGGGTATCATTGTGGCTTTAGGTAACGCGGTTTACGTCATTAAGCCTCCAGTGACCCTTGGCTGTCATTAAACCTACTTTTTTTTTTATCTTGCCGTCGCGCCAGATAATATCACGACAAAGAGTATGACATTAAGGCCCCATTGAGGGCGTCACTCCCCCCGACGATGCTCTGCCCTCCCGTCTTTATCATTTCAATTTTCAAGTTTTTGTGGCGTGTGTTGCGGCAGCGGCCCTCAGCCTCCCGCAGGAAGACAGATGACTCACATTGTTGTCTCAGGACACCCGCAGCCCTACCTCCACCCGCACCATCCCTCCTACTTCCTACCATCACCTCCTCCCGCTTCAGTGGCCCCTCCTCCCCTCTTCGCCTAACTCTTGCGCTGTCTCGGTTCTCAAAGCAAGATACATTTCTTCTTTTCTCATTGTTGTTCTCCTCCTGTTTTATTTTGCCGCTTCAGGAAGTGGAAGAGAGGAAGGCAGTGCGTAGGTGTGTGTACCATAGCTGTGAAGGCCGTGTCTTGGCAACACTGTCTAGTCCCTTTTACTAGGGCGAGAAGCGCGTCCACTGATTCACATAAGACTCCACACATTCATATGGAAATTATGGTTCCACTCCTATTAGCACCGAGCGAAGCGACTCATTTGAGCGAACTTACCTTTACCAACTCGTAGACGCATCGACCATCCTACCTGCGCCTCCAACCGACAGGTCACGACGCCTCGTCTTCTCTATATGAAGTTCGACGGTCTCAACGCCCCTAGAAGCCCAATAGTGACTCGGGTGCCTTGGAGCCGCCGCCGGGGCCAGTGAGCGCCGCGCCTAATGCCGAATAAGAGGCCCAATCGGAGTCTGAGTATCGCTACCGCCATCATCCACACTAAATGCTACCTATTGTGGGCGTCGAAGTACTCCAACTTATCAAATTATCAGAGCGTTGGCCATCACACCAGCGGAGAACCCTCATATTTATACATTCTTTTTTTTTTTACTTCTATCCGTTGCGGAGTTGGTGAGGGGAGGAGTGGGCGGGGCGATGCGGGGGAGTTATGGGACGCTGAGGAGATGTTTAAACTTGTGGCTTGTTTTAAGTCGCTGAGAGTTTTTAGATGGATGAATGTGGAGGCTTTGTCAGCCGTGTGGAGACGCGCGGGGACTTCTTAGTAGTGTTTGGGGACGAAGTGGTGAAACGCACTTGGTGGTGTGGGACAAAAATGTGTGGCAGAAAAGTTTCCGGGGAAGCATGAGAACAAACACACAAAAGTTATTGCCGATTATATATTACGTCAAATCACATAGGAGCATCAACAATACTTAACGTTGAGAAGAAGAATGAACGCCCTAAGAGGCAGACAAGGAGTCTTGGCTGTGGCTCTGATGTACCCGAGGTGCGGCTCCTAAGTCCCTTGTCTTGTTCACCGATAGAGACATATGAGGACAAATTTGATTTGCGATGAAGTGTTCTAAAATGTTACATCCAATGAATTAGCTGCGCACGTGTGTGTAGCCAGATAGGAGTTCATTGCCTCTGGCTCACTGAAGAAAATTTCTTTAAGATCTTTATTTCTAAATTAAGAATATTTGCATAAACTAGCACATAATGAATTAGTCTTTGGCAACACCAGCAATGTACGCCTTACAGACCAAAACATGGGCCACTAGAGCATCACAGTTTACAGAAATGACTGACGATGTCCTGAGCAAAACAAGATATCATCGTGACAAGGAATTTCAGTTTGGATGCGAAAGCAGGATTACCAAGACCTTGAGCTCGCAACCTTTCAGGGGACGATCAACCAAAGGATGAATCATGATGCAAATATTTTGGAAGAGCATGTGCTGCCAAATCTATCGAACACGTCGATATATCTATCAGCTTTGTCTTATAAATGTGCCAAGCATCTAGGGCGGCTCGGTCAACAGGTGGACCACAGAATAATCGGCTATTTACAGTAATGCTATCAAATTTAGGTGACAGGAAGAAGAAGAATATAGAACAGCCGCGAACATAGAAAAGAAAGAGTCCCGGAAGATAGTGCTTCATCAGTAGTAGTCTCGCGCCAAACTGAAGCCGAAAAAATCTTGGACAGAGAACCTCTTTCCCCAACTCCGGCGGTGGACAACGAGCCCTTGTTGTGATCAGCGTCCACACCGCCTGCATCTCATTCGTCTCCCGCGAGCTGCTTAATCGAGATTGTGAGGTGTTGCTGCTGCTGCTGCCTGGCTCGTGGCGGGAGGAGTTAGGGGAAGGAGGGAGAAGGGAGGAGGGAGGCGGGTTGGGAAGGAAGGGTAAGAAGGAAAAAGGAGACGGAGAGATGAACCGATGGCACAGGACGTAAGATGCTGATGTTTTGTTAGCATCTTTTTATATAGTATTGTGGCGGGTTTTCTTATCCTCCTCCTCCTCCTCTAACTCTTCCTCCTTCAACTCTTCATCCTCCTCTTTTTCTTCTAATTTAGTAGTTGTAGTAGTAGTAGTAGTAGTAGTAGTAGTAGTAGTAGTAGTAGTAGTAGTAGTAGTAGTAGTAGTAGTAATAGTAATAGTAATATTAATAGTAGTAGTAGTAGTAGTAGTAGTAGTAGTAGTAGTAGAAGTATTATTATTATTATTATTATTATTATTATTATTATTATTATTAGTAGTAGTAGTAGTAGTAGCAGCAGTAGTAGTAGTAGTAGTAGTAGTAGTAGTAGTAGTAGTAGTAGTAGTAGTAGTAGTAGTAGTAGTAGTAGTAATAATAGTAGTAGTAGTGCATTAATTGTTGTTATTGATGTACTTATAAAAAAAAAAAGATAATGGTAGTGGTGGTTTTAGTGGTAACAGTACGTAGTAGTTAGGTGCGTTCCATTATTTATCCCTAATTTCAGTGTTTGTTTTTCTTCACATGTAACGAACCTCACCTCACCTCACCGTTATCTCCTTCGACCCTTGTTGGTCCTCTTGACTTTGATAGCAGACTTGTATGGCGGGCACTGGACCCTCAGGCGTGATACGCTGCTGGGGAACTCCAGCCCACCAGGTGGGAAGATAAGCAGCAGCAGCAGCAGCAGCAGCAGCAGTAGTAATAGTTCAAGTACCACAAATCCTCTTACTTTGCTCATACTACACTTAATTAATGTGTAGTTAAAATCCCCAGTTGTGAGCTGCAACGACAAAAACAATTACAAAAGTATTACTACTACTACTTCTACTACAGATACTACTACTACTATAACTAAAATTACTACTACTATAATTCTAATAATAATGATAATAATAATAATAATGATAATAATAATAATAATAATAATAATAATAATAATAATAATAATAATAATAATAACAATAATAATAATAATATCAACATAAATAACAATAGAGATACGTTACATGGTTACTATAGCAATGGATACATCAATAAACCTGATACTATATGTGGATCACAGAAGAAATGGCAATGTAGCGAGCATGGAATAAAGAGGCTTTGGCAGAGGCGGGGAGTGTGTCCGCCAAATCTGTGTAGATATTACAGTGAAAAGTGTGTTGCCAAAGGGAGGAACGTGTGCAGCATTCATGGGTCTCACAGAAGCATAAGGTAGACTTGATTGTAATGCCATGAAGGGTATTCTAAATATGTATATGTGTGTGTGGATTGTGAACAGCGTTGGGTGTAGGTCTTTCAAATGGAGTGGGTGTGTATGCTTGTTTGGGGTTGGATGGAAATTTGAATATTACTTTAATACACAAACACATCGTTACCATTTGTTATCCTAATGCCCTGAGCTGTTGCTATACTCGTTACCTAAAGCACATGCTCCATATATGTGCTGGATAGAAATGAAAACAAAGATAGAAAGGAAGAATGTAACTAAAGAGGAAAGGATTGGCGTTTGGCAGGAAGTTTACCTGTGAATGGTTGAACTAGCAAAAAGTAACAGAAAATGGTTAAATATTTTCGAGTCGTTCGTAGAGGTAGGAATGTGAAGTAAATGGGATTAAAATTAAGTCTTGGTGAAAGTCAGATTCTTGTGTTAGAGGAGAAAACAAGCAAGATAACTGATTACGAGGTGAGGAACTGCAGGAGGCGAATGAATTAAGTACATCTTGGAGGGGTATCGTCCCAGCAGGGGGTTGGATAAAGGGTGTGATAAGGGAACGAGCAGGGCAGGGTAGGCAAGTTATAGACTCATTAGGTAAATGTACGATTATAGAAGTAAGGAGTGTGAGTGTGGATGCTTGAGAGAAGGTTAAAGAAGCGGTGTTATCTTAATCATCCTAACATATGCCTCTGAGACCTAGACGGGCAATTCAAGTGTAACGATGGTCTATTGAGGTAGTTTAGACGTGTAACACCTGGGTATTGGTTGGATGGAACGCAATTAAAGAAAGTATGGGTACAGGAACACTTAGGAAAGATGCGATACGTCAAATAAAAGACCTAAGAGTTGTTGTGAGTAAGATTTTAATTATTTGCTTTCGTTTCGAGTTTAGAAAAAAGTAAAGGAATTTGCACGTTTGATATTAAAGGAAACGATGAATATGTAGATCAAGTAGTTAGATAAAAAAGATCAATGAAGTTATAAGAAGTGTTTTCATTAGGGAAGGCAAACAGTTTGTGTAGATGGAAAAATAGATAGGCTCATTATCATAATCATTATCATCGTCATCATCATCATCAGCATCAATATCATCATTATTTCATTATCATTATTATCATTATTATTATTATTATTATTACTATTATAATAGTTATCATTATTTTCAATATTTTTACTATTATTATTGTTATTATTATTATCATTATTATTACTATTATCATTATCATTATCATTAATATAACCATTAATGTCATTGTATTATTATCATCATTATTATTATTATTACTATTATTATTGTTATTATTATTAGTAGTAGGAATGGTTGCAGTAAGATTCGTTTATGCTCGTGATGGTTATTGAGATAAAAGTATTGTGCGTTACTACTGTAGAGTGCGATGGGAATGGTTGGTGGGGACATGGGTGGTGCATACCTAGATATGAGTGTTAAGCAGCTGCCCTAACGACAACACCAGTTACAGGAATTCAGTCGCACGCAATTGTTTGTAAACATGTTGAGTGCGCCAGACTGCATTAACCTTTCATCAGATCAATGGACATTTTTTTCCCAGTATCAACAGTGTCATCGGACGAGAAGGACGTGGTTTTGTTGTGGCTTATGCAGCATAAGATTAAAAAAAATACAATAAGATGACATTTTGGGTACATTAATTCATCAATTTTACCACTTTATCTCATGTGTTGTCTTTAACATTCTTATTTGAATACTTATGAAGTGTAGAATTGTAAATACATGGATTTTTCTCAATTTGCTGAACAAAAATAAAGTTATTTTTCTTTTTCTTTTTCTTTTATTAGAAGATCGTACCATGATAGTAATAGGGATGGGAACATCTCTCTACAGCGAGTGCAACCACGCAACTGACGCGAGAAACCAGTACGCCCAGTCGCACCGAACTATACCATTTCAGTCCTACCGGCGGGAGGGGTTCATAAGGAAATAATTGATAAATTGTAAAGGAAATCGATAGCGCGTCGCATGCAACCGGTTTCGTGCATGTAGTAGACTCGGTGGGAGAGCTTCCTTAGTGATAACACTTGAAGATGATATTATTCAATGCAGAGGAGAGAAAATTAGTTTGTTTTAAGTAGTTGGTCCCACAACGACACTACTACTACTACTAGCACCACATTACCATCATCATCATCATCATTATCATCATCATCATCATCATCATCATCATCATCATCATCATCATCATCATCATCATCATCATCATCATCATCATCATCATCATCATTCGTCGCATCATCAATGGTGTTGGTATTTGGTATTCCTTCATCAATACTCCTTGACACACCGTTCTCTCCCACGTACTTCATTTAACGTTATGATCCTGAGAGTACGAGAGAAGACGATCCATCTTTTACGTGGTTTGAGTTGTGTCGTCATTGTTCACTTCGTCTCTTCGCCTCCAATGTGGCGGAGCTCGGAGCGCCTGGCCTTCCACATTTTATTTTCCCATCGTCAATAACAACTACTCTATAGATTTCTCTGCAGCGAGTCTCAAGTAGCGCAGCGATAGTTGTTACAAACGAGATGTCAATATACTCTTCATGGCATTATTCAGGTGACAGCAAGATCCATTGTTATCCTTGTGGAAGTTATCTAGGCGCCGAGGTGACTACTGCCTGTTATTTACTGTTTGTCAGAACTCTCAACACTGCATCACGATCTCAGTTGCCCTTTGCAGCATGTTTTAATACCAGACTTATATTTGTGTCTATTCATCACATTCATTCATCTTTTCCTATATTGGACCTTGAAAAAGCTGTAATTTCCATGATGTGGCCGATGCCTCCAACCTCACCCGGCCATTAGTTTTAACAGGTGACCTTACGTGTCTCCACACCTTCAGCGGCTGCCTGTTCACTGGAGGCGCAGCGGGGACGAGGATGTCGTTC
>JAXIVD010003748.1:0-10000 GCA_036785275.1 Cancer borealis
AGAGAGAGAGAGAGAGAGAGAGAGAGATCACATAAAAGACAAAGAATAAAGTAAACCAAGCAAGCCAGAAATAGTTGATCGTCATCCTCAACATCACAGAATCCTTAAAAATGTTTATAATATTTCCTATCTTATCCTATTTTTCTATTTTCTCTGTTATAGTTCATTTGTCTATTCGCTCATTAGAACAATATCATCAGCCAATGGGGAGGCAGTGGCCTAATGGTGCATTCTCAAGGCTCCAACTCCATGCTGTTTACTTGTTCCCTTCTTCCACGCTGGATGGCATTCATGCGAGAATAATATTTTTTCTATGGAGGTCTTTCAATGGCGGTGCATTCTCAAGGTTCCAACTCCAAACTGTTCACTTGTTACTTATTCCCTTATTCCACTTACTCCAGCATCGAAGGGTATAAAAGGGGGTGCAAAATCAAAATGAATCAGTTGATATCCAGCATCAAAAAGAGAGCTCTTGGCTCCCTGGTAAGCATGTTCGCTATTAATACTTCACGCAATTATTTTCCAACAATCAAAGCATCAGCTAACGGCCATGCGCGCGTTGCGTGGGTCCGGCAGACAGCCGCGGCCTATGAACGGCAACAGGCGTTGCTGAAGAAAAAGACACTGCAACGAGGTTTGTGCGACAGTTTATCAGGGGTCTCCTCCTCGGAGGCTAAGGACTCTGGCTGGTCCTCGCATGAGAGTTCATCCTCGTGGAAGGTTGAGGTCCCCTCCCCGTCCTCGTCCTCCCCGGAGCAGCCGTCAGCTTTGCCTGGACTTAGCCGCCTCGGCGAGGAGTTCTTGAGGAGGGGGTTTTCCAGCCTTCCCTGGGTGGACGTGGCTACCGCCCCGCCGGTGCAGCCTCTGCTCATGCTGGGCGCGGGCACCTACGGGAAGGTAGATCTAGTAGACTGGGGCGGCGAGGTGCTCGTGAGGAAGAAGTTTCGTTTCAGTAACAGCCTCCTCGAGGCCTACGCCCTCACCAGGGGGCGGGCGGCACCCCCATCCTGAGGGGCGTAATCAAGAAGCCGCTCACGGTCTTCATGACATACTGTGGCAACCTAACACTAAAATCATTCCTCAAGTCCAGCCCGAAAAGCGAGCAGGTGGTGCAGGTGCTGCTGCAGCTCAGCATGAAGCTGAGCGAGATGCACGCCAAGGGCCTGGTGCACCTGGACCTCAAGGGGGACAACGTGATGGTGCAGCACAAAGGGGGAGGCAACCTCCAGGTGCACATCATCGACGTGGGCCTCGCCGCCCTCCCCGGCCAGTGCATATCCTTCAAGGAGGGAGCCGAGGACCGTGCTGACTGGATGTGTCCCCAGGTGGCGCGACGCGGTCCCGTCACCTTCGCCGCCGACGTGTACTCCCTCGGCCGCCTTATCACCAAGGCCGAGGACCTCCTGCAGGGACACCCTGCCGCTCACGTGCTGGACATGCTGGCCGACAAAGCACTCGCTGAGGATCCCATCCACCGCCCCGCCCTCAGTGCCATCACTGCCATCCTCCGTGCCCACGCCCACGTCGCCGCGTCAACATTAGATTTCAGTGAATGTTGAAATGGTTCTTTAGTTTCTCATTAAAGGAAAATAAAGTTTAGTTGTCCCATACGGGAACGTATATTTATAATATAGTAAATAATTCTAAAAATGTGTAAAAAAAAAAAATAAAGTAAAAAAAAAAAAAAAAAAAATATATATATTGTAATTTATATTGTAATTTTCAGCAACACTTTACAGATATGATATGTAGAGGCTCTTAAGAAAATAAATTTTGTTTTCCTGAAAGGAAAATGACTTTTTATTGTCCCCTTGAATTAAAAAATATTGTTTACCCTCCAGGGAACTTATATTCATAAAATAAAAACAAGTAAAAATAATTATGAAAAGGAAAAAGTCAAATCAAGATAAAATAAATTTTCGGTCACATTTTGCAGCGTATATTAAATTATAACTTATTTTTTATAATATGTAGCTATATAGTATGTATTTTTTTTTTATATCACTTATAGTTTCCCCACAAAGGATACATACTTAAATTTCTCCGTAAGAAAAATCCTTAGAACATTTTTTTTTAAAGTTTTCCTACAAATAGCTTACGCTTGGAGAAAAAATTAGTTTAATTTAGTTTCGCCTTGGAAAAATATGATTTTTGCTTCTTGAAAATATTTTATGTACTTATTCTTTAAAAAAAAGTTTATTATAAAACTATAGTTTAGAAAAAAGAATATTGTATGCATGTGTTTTCTGTTTATTATATCAATATCACAGTATTATTGAAATAAAAAAAAGTGTGTATGCGACAGGTTTCCTCCTCTTCACCCTCCATCTCCGCTTCCTCCTCCTCGGAGCAAACTTCTTCCATTTTGAGAATAAACTCAAAACCATGAGTATCAATACTTCACGCAAGTATTTCCCAACGACCACAGCACCAGCTAACGGCTCTGCGCGCGTGATGCAGAAGGACACGTGTGTCTGCTTCCTTATGGTTACACAGTTGCATTTGTGAACTGCTTCCAACATGATTGACTTCACTACATGCAGTGATGTAGACACCTTTATCAGCCGGGAACTGTTCTTCTGTGATCTTTCTGGACAGATAAGAGAACAGTTCTTTCTTGTTTTCGGTGTTTGCCACAAATGTGGGCCAGTTATTCGTTGACGATTACCAGATTCTCGATTTTCCCTTGTAGCTCCTTTAATTGTCAGTGGATGGTACTGGTCCCATACAATGTCTACCCTTACCGATCGCTTCAAGTCATGGTGAACTCTTGGACAGAAAACCTTTTCGAAATAGGCATCAAAGATTTTGCTATGTATAGCTGTACCAGGCAGCGAGTGATCCAATGTTCCACCATCAATGACGATGAAGTCATAAGCATCTGGTGCAACTAGCTCCTCATGGACAGATGCTTCCATGATACTGACTGACAGGTGTGACTTAGTGCACTTAGTGACAACGCAAGTGGCTGTGGAGAAGATTCGTAACTTAAATAATACAGTTGCAGTAATCACAGAGGCGAAGTGGTCACGTAGGACGGCAGGGTGTGGCAGCGTGTGGCAGCGCGTCGAGGTGGTGGTGCTAGACACTTTCTTCACTATATGCACTTCTCTATTACCACTACGTATGCATTATCTAAATACATTTTCTCGTAAGCGTTATTACATTAAACTTGGTAAACGTAGAATAACCTTTAGTATAACATATGGAAAGCTTCTATAAGCTAGAAAGATTTTAATGGTTCAACCGGTACTATCTAGCCAAATAGTTCGGTGGTTCACTCGTTAGGCTTGAGATTCGATGCACTCTGAATACTCGGTGATATTGTGGCTGGATAAGATTAAAACAGGACTGATAGACTGTACATATGATTAAAACAGAGATGAAACGCTATACATGTATTGTAATATATAATACAACCAAACATGAAGAAGTTAACCATAATGAAGCAGTGTGTTGGTAATTAGGGAGGCAGGGAGGGATGGAGGGAGGGATGGAAGGAGGGATGGAAGGAGGGATGGAAGGAGGGTATGGGGGTATGGGGGAAAAAGAGGTGTCTGTCTACGTGACTTTAGGCGTAAATGATGTCAAAAATTTAATATTATTTATTGTAATAAAAAGAAAAAAGAGAAAAAAAGCTGAGACCATGGCTCAACGTGTTGCTACTCGCCGGAGTGTGCCCCTGTATCTCTCTCTCCACACACACACACACACACACACACACACACACACACACACACACACACACACACACACACACACACACACACACACACACACACACACACACAAAAAAAAAAAAATAATAATAATAATAAATAAATAAATAAAAAAATAATAAAAAAAAAAAAATAAATAAATAAAAAAAAATAAATAAATAAAACAAGGTAATTCCAATATATCAAAAAGTTCAGTTTCCCATAAAGGAAAAACGAGAAGTAAAATGAAAAAAAAATAGTTGAAGTAATTATTATACACCAACGTAGCTTAGTATTTTTATGGCAGTAAATGACTTGTGCCTTAGCTGTCCCAGGGAAGCGTGATGCGTCCTAGTGAATGAAAGATAATGACGTGCTGACTACCTGTGATGAGGATATAATGATCTAATAAACATTGTAAAGTACTATGATGATACGTAAGTGAATATAGCTATGCATTATATAGCCAGCTGTGCGTCCCATGCCCGTGCAGAGGCCTGGCTGGAGGCTACCACCGCTGGGCCTTCCATGCACATCTCAACGCACTCACACCAACACTCCCTCGTTAGTACCTACACCATTGTTTCTCTCTCGCAGTAGCATGTTGTTTTTTTATCATTTGTCTGGTTTTCTCTACTTAGGATCAAGCAATGTTAGCTTGGAGGGAAAGAAATTAGTCTCAAACCAGCTGATCACGTGACCAAGAGCCTGCTGCCGCTAGCCTCGTCCCAGGCCTTACTTCTCGGAATGAGTGTGTGTGTTTGTGTGTATGTATGTATGTGTGTTCAGATGGTTTAATACATAAAAAATAAAAGAAGAAATACAATCATATGGACGTAACTTAAATAATACAGTTGCAGTAATCACGGAGGCGAAGTGGTCACGTAGGACAGCAGGGTGTGGCAGTGTGTGGCAGCGCGTCGAGGTGGTGGTGCTAGACACTTTTTTCACGATATGCACTTCTCTATTACCACTACGTATGCATTATCTAAATACATTTTATCGTAAGCGTTATTACATTAAACTCAGTATACGTAGTATGTCCTTTAGCATAACATGTGGAAAGCTTCTATAAGCTAGAACGTAAGTAAAGGTCCAACCGGTAGGATATAGCCTAGTGGTTCGGTGTTTCACTCGTGAGACTCGACGCACTCTGAATACTCGGTGATATTGTGGCTGGATATGATCAAAACAGAGCTGAGAGGCTGTACATATGATTAAAAACAGAGATGAAAAGCTATACATGTATTGTAATATACAATACAACCAAGTATCAAAAAGTTAACCGTAATGAAGCAGTGTGTTGGTAATTAGAGAGGGATAGAATTGTAATTGTAATGTGGGGGGGGAAAATGTGCCAGGCAACAAAGGCCATATGGCACAGGAGGGATAGAAGGAGGGAGGGATGGAAGGAGGGATGGAAGGAGGGTATGGGGGTATGGGGAAGAAGGAGAAGTCTGTCTACGTGACTTTATATATGTGTTTGAAAGGGAAGAATTTGGCATGGTATACAACCTTCACTTACATTTCTTTCTTCTTTTCAATCATTCTAAAGACACAGTTGCATAACAATATACGTAAACTTGACTTGATCTTCTACTAGGATGAACAAACATGTGAGGGTATGAGCCATGGGCCTGTTAGTCAGTGTGCCAGCCATAGGTTCGGAGACACAACGAGGCATAGTCGCCCCGCCGGCCACGGAAGTAGTTCTTCTTAATCCGGCGGTGGTCTGGTGAGGTAGTGTGTGTTGCGTTGTGATCAGTGTTAGTGTGCGTTAACGTAATTACATAGGCTTAACCCTCATTAACGCCTTCGCATCGTTTTGGTAAGTTATTCTGCGGTGAAGTATACATATGGAGTTGTATTTTGTTGATTATAATTATCGTTATTTTACTGTGAGTTAATGTTACGACACGAGGAGGAGGCTGGAGCGTGTCTGACATAGAGGTTAAAGGGAGTCACTTGTATGGTGCGGGCTTAGATTTGTAACTATTAGAATAGCTATAAATGAGGCCAATTATTATAATGTGTGTTGTTTTTTTCAGGTAAGTACCCCGATACAGCTCAACGCGATCATAGAGGGACTACGCTGGGAGCACCTCTTTATACACGGTGCGGAAAGTTTGTTTCCTAGGTGTTAGGGCGATAGGATGTTCCGCTACTAACCTTTACTTGCCTTTCAGGTACGCACTAACCTATAATTGCCTTTCAGGTACGCCTTAACTTTTACTTGCCTTTCAGATACGCACTCATCCTTTAGATTATTATTCCACAGAAATGTCTTGGTAATCTGAACCACAGCGGCGACGAGATAGAGATAAAATACCGGTGGAGGGCTGCATGTATTTAGGTAAGTGCAGTATATAGTGGCTTTATGCATGTATAAAACTATTTTTTTATATGTATATCAATAATTTTTCTTATATTATGCTGACTGGAAATGTTCTTTTACAGCATTGTGTAAGAGTTGCACTGAGGATGACAAGTACCGTTTTCTGTTCATGTAATGGCAACAATGAAAGTATGAAGTTCAGAAGAAACTTAAAGAAAACCAAAGTTGCACAGCTGTAAAGAGACTGATTTTGAGGAGATGGAGATTCTAACAAGTCCAGCCATTGTTAAAAGTACGGAAAAAATTTGTTCGTTGTACTAATCTTTTCTCTTGCAGATGCTAATCTTTTCTCTTGCAGATGGCTAATCTTTTCTCTTGCAGATGCAGATGCTAATCTTTTCTATTGTCTCCTGGCTAGTACAGTGATAGCGCGCTGGCCTTGCATTCGCTTAGTCGGCGATAAGAGTCCCCACCCGGGCTCGTGATGCTCAAGCTGTTTATTAGGGAGGAACTGCTGTGGTCGGGCACCACAGTGGGGCAGCGGTGGTCCACCAAGACTGCGAGGCATAGACCTCTAAACAAAAAACAAATCAAATCAAGCATGCTAATCTTTTCTCTTGCAGATGCTATTTTTTTCTTTCTCTTGCAGATGTTAATCTTTTATCTTTTGCAGATTCTAATTTCATATCTCTCTTCTCTGCCTCCAGCTTCTTGTTCGCTGCCTACACTTGCAGGTTCGGCTAGCAGATTATAATGAAGGCTACGATTTAATTAACAAAATTAACCTTCGATTTTTGTTTACAGAGGTATGAGTGATAATCTTTACCAAATATTACTAATATAACGCAGAACCAGGCGACAATCAGCAGCTTGGTAACTGTGATACCCCCCCTTTGAGGGGCTAATACTCACTATGGTGAGGGGGACCTGGAGCCTTGCACTGACTGAACACTTGATAGAACATGATTAATAAGTTATTTTTCTTTTATATTCAACAGACACTTGGAAGATGCCGCGCTGTACCGAAGAGAAACTTACGCTGCTGAATGGTGAGTATGTAGCAGCAGGTAGTGGCGAGATTGGTGAGTATGTAGCAGCAGGTAGTGGCGAGATTGGTGAGTATGTAGCAGCAGGTAGTGGCGAGATTGGTGAGTATGTAGCAGCAGGTAAATGACGAGATTGGTGAGTATGTAGCAGCAGGTAAATGTCAAGCCACTGTTTGGGGAGGACCAAGACTGCCTCTGATGCTGTACAGGTGTGTATTTCAAGCGAAGGGATCATTATGAAACCGGTAACTATTCTCTCTATCCTTCTCTCTCTTTCCATAGCTCCTTTCTTCTCTCGTTCCTTCCTTCTCTCGTTCCTTCCTTCTCTCGTTCCTTCCTTCTCTTCTCTCGCTCCTTCCTTCTCTCGTTCCTTCCTACTTTCGTTCCTTCCTTCTCTCGTTCCTTCCTTCTCTCGTTCCTTCCTTCTCTCCTCTCGCTCCTTCCTTCTCTCGTTCCTTCCTACTTTCGTTCCTTCCTTCTCTCGTTCCTTCCTTCTCTCGTTCCTTCCTTCTCTCGTTCCTTCCTTCTCTCGTTCCTTCCTTCTCTCCTCTCGCTCCTTCCTTCTCTTGCTCCTTCTTTCTCTCCTCTCGCTCCTTCCTTTTCTCGCTCCTCTCTCTCTCTCTCTCTCTCTCTCTCTCTCTCTCTCGCTCTCGCTCTCGCTCTCGCTCTCGCTCTCGCTCTCGCTCTCTCTCTCTCTCTCTCTCTCTCTCTCTCTCTCTCTCTCTCTCTCTCTCTCTCTCTCTCTCTCTCTCTCTCTCTCTCTCTCTCTCTCTCTCACGCAGATTAGGTAAAGGTATTTTGCAGAATAAAAACGTAAAAACCAGCAACACGAGGTATTTTGAGATTAAGGAACATTAAGTCAGATTTAGGAAATAATGAGCTTCTTGCTATATTTGTGGTTATGTATTTATCCGCATTAATTAAATCATTAAGTAGACTCCTCCTGGTTAAGAAGGCATACTAAGGCTAGGCGAGGCGAGGCAAGGCGAGGAGAGACGATCAACATTCCCTACCATCACTACTAGTATTAGTGGTGGTGGTGGTTTTGGTGTGATAAAAAAAATAATAACTACTACTATTGTTACTATTAATGTCATCGTTATCAGAGTTTTCTTTTTTTTTGTCTCGTAATGATTTCGTAGCTGCGTACCACTTTTTTTTTATTTTTTTTTATTTCCACTTCTTTTAGTAGCTTCTCCACTTCATTTGTTAATTGCTCGTCATTTAATGGGATTTATATATGTACTTCTACATAACGTTATTGATGGATATTTTTAGTTCATCGAGTCGTTAAGCTTAATTGTGCCCAAGTCAACTGTTCGTATGTAACGGCAATAGAGTAGCACTTATTCACTATACTATGGGATGGGTGTCTGTGCGGTAGTGTTGGGCTGGTGATTTAAAGATTGCTAATTCGATCCTGGCTCACGGCAGCTTAACTTGGTAAGAAAAGTAGCGCTCGCTCGTTAAACCTGTTAGAACCATATGATCTATAGTTAGTTACCTAGCTTGGGAGGATTATTTAATCACCTTTTTTTATCAACTAAATTTCATAATCATCAATTACTACCAAATCTGTATTTAAATTAATACCTATTGATATTGCATTTAAAAATCAATGATCGCGACATGAATGACTAATAATTATCAATATCTATTTATTCTTATTACTATTGATATATCTATATAACATTGAAATTAAACTATACGAATAATTAAAGAAAATGATGCTCCTGCTTTGTATGTAGTGAGGTAATCATTGCAATCCCTAAACACGAGGTGGTAATAGAACGTTATTATATATTTTGCCGCAGTGATAACCTTCCGATGAAGTAGTGAAGGTAGGATCGTTATCCTCGGACACAATCCCACTGTTTCATCCAAGCACCAGTAATTTGCCTTCCACTGCCTTCCTCGGGTGCCTTGTGATCGGCTTCCCGTACACTCACATGAACGTCTGCATTAACGACACACCGTCTGCCCGACTTGCCTCAAATCACGGAGTGCAGATTCGAAAGAAAACGAGAGGCACTGGATTTTTTTTTTTTCTATTCAAACCGTTTTTGTAGTAATAAGGTTAATACATAGGAAAAAAAATGTGGTTAAAGCTTTATCCCATCATTACATTTGTATTGATAAATATTTCATTTTTTGTGCAAGGAATCTAATTCCATCTTAGTAAATTACAATACATAATTATATCTTATCACAATAAAGAAGAGCAAAATAAAACCGGAACAAAAAGCAACAAGTCGAAAAAAATATTATAAAGAAAAATAGCACCACAACTTTTTTTTTTTTTTATAAATAATACTAAGACAATATTTAAAGCAACAGCAGCAGGAGGTAATTCCATGAGAAGGAGACAGCTGCTTTCTCCTCCTCCCAGCGTTCTCTTGACAAATACCAACATTTTTAGGAAGATTGATAGCAAAAGATAACAACAAATATGAGTTGACACACACACACACACACACACACACACACACACACACACACACACACACACACACACACACACACACACACACACACACACACACACACACACACACACACACACACACACAGACAGAGACAGAGACAGAGACAGACAGAGACAGACAGAGACAGAGAGAGACACAGAGACAGAGACAGAGACAGAGACACAGACAGAGACACAGACAGAGACACAGACAGAGACACAGAGACAGACACAGAGACAGAGACACAGACAGAGACACAGACAGAGACACAGACAGAGACACAGAGACAGACACAGAGACACAGACAGAGACACAGACAGAGACACAGAGACAGACACAGAGACAGAGACACAGACAGAGACACAGACAGAGACACAGACAGAGACACAGAGACAGACACAGAGACAGAGACACAGACAGAGACACAGACAGAGACACAGACAGAGACACAGACAC
>JAXIVD010003748.1:15000-42813 GCA_036785275.1 Cancer borealis
CATGCTGGCAAAGAAACAGTAAGATCGGAACACCGTGTACTGTACCTTGTAGAAACGAGGACATGGGAATTTCATAGGAAAGACTTAAGTTATAGGAAGATAATATACTGGTGTACCACTAATGCTGGTGCATGCTGGGAGGGGAATAACTTTTTTTCATAATTATCAAGTGCTGCTACTACACTTCTCATCTAAAGGATAAGGAAAACAAGACTACTTCCGTAGAATTACATACAACTTTTGAAGATCGAGCCACGCAATTAATCTATTATTTGATACAAAAAAAAAAAGCTGTTGCTTGGAAATGTTTATCTAATCGGAATTTGAAACTATCAATATTTCTTTAACTAACTACTGGGGTTGAGGTTTGTCAACATCTCTAACGTTGAAGTACGATTTATGAACAATTGAGTTACATGTATGTACTTTTAATTTCATGCCATTTCCTTTTGATATCCTTACTCATCTCAATGATTTTTTTTTGGATTGATTTCATCATTTATAATTTTTATGAACTGCAATGACATGCCCGTAATTCTTCGTTTATGAAGTGATGTCTAACTGTTTTAATCATTCTTCGTACGATAAATTACACAATGAAGGAGTGTGTTTTGTTGTTCGTCTCTGTATTCTCTCCAGTAAGTTTTGGTTTTAAATATAGTTCGGTAACGAAAATTGAATCGCGTATTCTAGGTGTCGCTTCACAAATGCTTCATAAACTAATCGGACGGTAGTTTAATTTGTTTTTTATCTCCTTTCTTGAGAATAGAGGTTAGGTTCATCCTTTTCCATGCACGAGGTACTCAAACTTGAATAAATAATTTGTTGAATAGACAAACTGTGCACAACATTTTTGAAGTACCGGCGGCGACTTACTTGGATCAAATTTTTTCTTCAATAAATATTTACACATCTCATGTGTATGAATTTTGTTTATGACGAGTTTTTCCTTGTCAGGACCATGAAATATGTTCAGCGGAATTGTGATAATTGTGTTATTTTCCTTAATAAAAACGTTATTGAACGTTAAATTAAGAATGGAAGCCATACATGTCATCGGTGATTAGTTTATGACCATTATCATTACCAAATAATGGGCCTTTATTATTTCTTGCGATTTTTTTGTTGTTGCTTTGTTTGTAGCTGTAGAACATTTTGGTATTTTTCTTGGCTTCGTGGGAGATTCTTACTTCATACTCGCGTAGATAAAAAAAAAATACTCGATGTCATTTACATATTATCACAATTATATTTTTACTTAAAAGATTAACCTTCAGTGACAATTTTATTACTATCATATATTTTTCTTCACGTTGATATAATGCATGTGAGAAGTGTCAGGTGAAAGTGGTGCATGTGGGAGGAGATAACCGTGGACAACAGAATGACGCTAAGAATGAAGCAATCAAGGTCAAAGGTGGAAGTTAAGAAGTGTAGGTATATAGGGAGAGATGTTTAGGGTCATGTATTGTTGTACCATCACCATCACCACCAACACCGATACTACAGCAACAACAACAACAACAACCCAGATGAAGTTTGTTTAATATCCTGTATCATTCATATAAAAGTTTAAAGTATCAATGACACGACTAAGAGTTACTTGTACTTACATTTCCCAAGACATTGACCTCTTCAACTGCACATCCGTCATTAGTACCCTGAAGAATAAATGACTAAGTGTTATTAATTCTAATAGTAAACATGCTTCTGAAAGGTGTTTGCAGCTCATCTTTATAAAGGCAAATTACGTCATGAAGGCTGCATGTTAGTCTGTAACCCAACATTCCCAACCAATAAGCATCCACCAATATCGCTACACATTTCCATAATCAACAAAAAAAAATTGAAGTTTCTGATGCCTACTGGCAATACATCTTAACAATACTCTTGTAACACACCATCGTGGTAACTCAAACTGATTACAGAAGAGGCTGTGAGAGACTGCCTTATGGTGCAGCTGAGAGGATGACTGCATTGCGATACTGATACACGTACACTGTGAGGGACAAAGGTGAACACAACGGCCTCTGTATGTAGAGAGACAAGCTTATCCAACCTGTCATACCTGCTTCATCACTAAATAACACCACAATGAGACCAACTAAGACAAGTGTAATGGCCAACACAGTGTTCCTGGTACTGATGGGTGAGTCACACATGCTTGGTAGTCTTTGCATTACTGATGAATCGAAGGAAACTCAGTTACTTGAAGAAAAAAATTGTGCGTTGCGAATACTTAGAGACACGCAGGAAAGTCAGTCCAGCAGTTCGGGTTCAAGACAAGTAATTCTCCCCGCCATACACAGTTCAGGTCACATGGCACACTCATAGGAAAGTCCTTGAGGCAATAAACAATAATGCAAACTCCCATCCGTCCCTAGGAGTGCGGTGGTGTTTCGTTAAGCCTTCACAATAACGTGACTGTGTCTCCGTAGGGATGATGGTCGTGGACGTGGTGACGGGCGGCAGCTCTTCAGCGGGTGAGTGTGAGTCTGTTCTAGTGTGTGTGGGCGGGGAAGAAGTGGTTGCGGGCTTGGGTGAGTATCGGTTTGAGTGTAATTTCAAACTCAGTTAAACCAAATTCGAGTTCTAATGTTTTAAGTGATACCAAGCTGGTCTGTCACATGCATATGAGCAGCAGAGCAGCACTAACACACCCTTGGTTCCTTAGAGGTAGAGTGTCATAGTCCCTTCAACGAGGTGGGAGGCCGCTGTCTGCACCTTGACCACAGCGTCACCGGCACCTGGGTGGAAATGCGACTGTACTGCCTGGCGCTTGGGGGTGACTTGGTCAACCTCGGGGATGTACAGTTTTACGAAGACGTACTTACGTATATACGTGTCTTGGGTAAGTTTGTGGGGAGAATATCCATAATTTATGTTTTCCTAACGAGTGAAAATGACATGTACTATAATCAGAAAAGATCTGTATATTATTTCATTATACAAACAACATTGAATCCATGATATATAAAAAATCTACAACGACGTTTTTTCACGTATTTCCATCATTATGTCTAGAATTACAAAATGATTATCTGTTACTAGATCTACCCAAAGTTCACTTCTGGATCGGTGCCACTGACCAGGAGCAGGAAGGACACTGGATGTGGACAGACAGAACACCTGTCAAGATGGGTACGCCCTTCTGGGCCAACTATGGAAACAACAATATACAGATGCCTGCGGGAGGAACAGAACAAAACTGTGCTGTAATTGATGTAAATTTGCACTATTACTTCAATGATTATAGTTGTGATAGTCATACCAAGTGTCCAATTTGTGAAAAAATATGATGGAAATATTTACATCATGTTTGATTATGACATTTGTTGCATCTCAGTAACTTGCGATGAGACAACAACATTCACAGTTACGCTCGGAGTCAACGGTGTTCTTTATTCTGAAGATAAATGAGCCTAAATAATTGTCTCTACTTGACTGTGTAACTCCCTCTCATTCATTTCATTGTTAACTCGCAGTGGCAACCTCCACGCCACAGATATATAGTTAACAAAAGATGGTACAGACGCCCTCAGGATACTGCTTTCTGGAACACTGAGTTAAGGACGTTCATCTCCATTCGAAATAAATGTGAGTGTAGTTTAAGTAAAGTATCCAAAGTAGGTTCACTCCCGCATTTTTCCTCTATAGTGTATTTACATAATTGTGGTAGATAAAGTATAAAAAATCCGAGTTATGTTTGTATCGTCCTGTCTGCACATCTATTTTCATGCAAATTTATTATAAACTCGTGTGTGTGTGTGTGTGTGTGTGTGTGTGTGTGTGTGTGTGTGTGTGTGTGTGTGTGTGTGTGTGTGTGTGTGTGTGTGTGTGTGTGTGTGTGTGTGTGTGTGTGTGTGTGAGCGTGCGTGCGTGCGTGCGTGCGTGCGTGCGTGCGTGCGTGCGTGCGTGCGTGCGTGCGTGCGTGCGTGCGTGGGTGTGTGTGTGTGTGTGTGTGTGTGTGTGTGTGTGTGTGTGTGTGTGTGTGTGTGTGTGTGTGTGTGTGTGTGTGTGTGTGTGTGTGTTTTGATTGATTGCATGATTTGCTCTAATTCCCCTAACGCCACTTCACTGCATAAATTCCTCCTTCTTCTCCTCCTCCCTCACACAACCTACTTTGCCTACCCTACCCTTCCCGGCGCCTATGTCCTCTTGACGCTTGTGCTGGGACGCTGCCAGAACCAGGCCATCTGCAGGCTCTGCCCACACACCTCACACGCTTAGAATGGTCAAAAAAGGGACAACTATCATTACTTTCCTGAGGCCGTCGAAGAGGAAGGTACAGTGACTCGACGCAGTGAGGGAAAGGGAGAGTTTAAACATGTCACTCCTGGCTGACTCACGGAATGTCAAAGAGAGTGAGGGAGAGGGAATGAGAGTAAAAAAAAAAAAAAGGGTAAGGTGGGTATATATGCATGATGGTTGCCAATGAAGAAATCGAGTTGTTGTTTCGCATTGATTAGGATGGTCAAGATGCATTACGAGTTCAGTAAGTTCTGTCAGTGACGAGGAGGTACGTGAGTGTGGTTTGTAAAGGCCAACGGTGAGGCTTAGGGGAGGAGAAACACCTGACGTGAGGGTGAAGGGGAGAGCTGGGACTGTGTAAGTGGCCTGTCAGACATGATATATTTGACATGTAGAAACTTTTGAGTAGTTCACACAAATTAACGAAGCAATCTACTATGTATAATGTCCTTACGTAGTTTGTCAGTAGCACCACAATATCGAGTTCACCTGAAATGCATGAATTAATTACCATTGAATCTTTTAGTGCCTTGCAAGTAGACAGGAGCGTCCTTTCTCATACTGCACCTCAAGCCCCAGCATTGGTGTGCCACTAATCCCTAAACATAAATCATACTTATGCTATCCTATTGTATCTCATCTTGATATTTAACAACTATACTTCTTCACGAATTATGTTTAATTAAGGACATCGTATTCACTGAGGGAATTTATAGTTCAGGTTACTGTTAACCTCCACGTGTATAAAAAGAAGAGGTCTAGGGTAAAAATGGAACAGTTTTAGGCTTTATCATCATGTTTACTTAAATAAATCATAACACTCCGCGTATTCTTAGCCTCCACTCCATGAAGATGCCACCGATGAACAACTGAGTCTGTCCTTGGCCGCATAATGTTGTTTAACCACTTTGGTGACTCCTTCCCACCCCCTCTTTACCCCGCCTACTATTGAGGTGTGAAGGCTAAACAGAAGGAGATGTGCGATGCCGACAATGCCTCGCGTACCGAACCTACGCGAGGCAGGAGTGTAGAGTGGGAGCACATTGCAGAAGTGTCAAGATAGCTATTGCAACACCCTGGGATGAGGAGCCGAGGAGAGGAATGCAGTCAGTCGTAAATACTTTGGTGGAGGGTCCTGTTGGCGCTTGGCCACCGCCGCGCGTTGCTCAGTTCACCTGTATATACGGAGGCTAGAGTAGGTCGTTGCTGCCACCGACCTGTCATTAGATGTACGGCCTTACCAAGGATGCTGAGGCCGACCTGTACTTGTTCCCATTCACTGGATACTTCATTTAACACAACATTACAACGGCTAGTCAGGAAAGGGGGAGGGAGAGGGGCGGCGAGTGTTAGGTGAGAGGCGGGATGGCGGGTGTCTTCTGTTCAACACTTGCTTGCCAACTGACGTATATCACAACACAAACACGTGGTATGCAAACCCGCGCCACACAACGCAAAGACAACGCAGAATGATCTCGAGAGGCTTCCCTTTGATTGCATAAATAAAATGTCATATAAACACAATCATAATCTGACCCACGGGACCCCAGCAACAAGCCAACGAGTAGTTATGGTGGAAGGGAAGCAAGAGGGGAGGGGGAGGCAGAAGGAGAGGAGGAGGCAGGAAGGGTAGGGGAGACAAGGGGCAATCAACTCTCTATCAATATAAACACGAATCACATCCTTCCTTCAATAAAACCTAAACGCCCCCCAAGGACTACACACACACACACACACACACACACACACACACACACACACACACACACACACACACACACACACACACACACACACACACACACACACACACACACACCCACGCACGCACACACACACACACACACACACACACACACACACACACACACACACACACACACACACACACACACACACACACACACACACGTAACAAACTTCAACTTACCAAACAACACTAATAATTATCCTAAACGCAATGGTTATAATGAACATAAACTTATAACCACCACAATAACCCGATAACTTGAAGATGGTAATTGGTTGGTACGGAATTGTCATGGATTATAATTATTGTTTCAGTTGTTTTGGTGCATTTAATTTCAAACACTTAACTTGTCATAGATGAGTAACAAAAATAGATAACCAAACAAATAATTATATAGATGAATAATTCGTACTTCATAATTAGTTTTCTAGATAATCAATAAATGAATAACCAAACAAATAAATAAAGATAAATACTATTGTACTTCATCAAAGATTTGTAGATAATAAGAACAATAGATAACTAAATAAATATACGAATAAATAAATAACTCTTATACTTCATGATTATTTTCCAGGATCCTTAAGCCACTCTGCACTTAGTCAATTAGCCGCAAAGGTTCCCAGACTAGGCAAACACACACCAACGGGTACTAAAAAGGATATTTCAATGGTACTTATGTTGTCACGGTTATGTGTAATGCTAAGTCATGGAGGGAAACAATTATCAATATTTCTTACTACACACCTTTACGTTTAGCAGGTGTTCCAGGTGTCACGAGGCTACTAGACAAGATGCAGGTAATTATAATCCATTTTTCTCTCTCTTTTCTATTTTTTTCTCTCTCTGTGAAGATTCCCCAGCATCACCAACCTTCGTAACTCTATGTCAAGCATCATCCATCAAGCATCCTCCCTTGGGTACACCTTAGGGGGAGAGGTGAGCAGGAGTGGGGAAGAGGGTACGAGAGGCAAGGAAGGGTAGGGATGGAGGTGAGGGGAGCGTCAGGGGAAATGGGGAGTGGAATGGAGGAAGACAGCAACTGGGGCGCGGACGAGGCCACTAAATTGATGTTTGGTCTGTGTCGCTCTTGACGGATGAATGGATATGGTAGTAGTGGTGGTGGCGGTGGTGGTGGTGGTGAGGTCTATTTCTCGAGGCATGCATGAATTGGTGACGACCTTGTGTGTGTGTGTGTGTGTGTGTGTGTGTGTGTGTGTGTGTGTGTGTGTGTGTGTGTGTGTGTGTGTGTGTGTGTGTGTGTGTGTGTCTTGGTTAACAACTGTGCGATGATTCAATTAATACTTCCGTTTCCCCTCTTTCCCCCACGAGGGTTGAGGTGATGATGATACTCCAACATGGGAGGTGTGCTGCACTTCACCCCCCCCTCCTCCCCCCCCACACACAAATGTTAACCTCTCCCTCTCAGTACAATACGTGAACAGGTTTATGTAGTGGTGACCTTCACGTATTGCCAAACACTGCATCAGAGTATCAGTGTGTGGATTCAAGATAACTTCACACTGCATGTGGACGTCAGCCTTCACCCAGTGGTGTCTTGTTGTAAAAAGATGGCGCCATATATGGGTCTCTAGAGGCACCATTCATTATAAATTGTCCACGCTATGACAAGTCCCCCACCCCTTCGGCGCCATGACACCACCCAGCCGCTGGTGATGATGATGATGATGGTGATGATGATGATAATGATGTTGATGATGATAGTGATGATGATGATTATATATACGCAGATATGCATGTATGTATGATTTATGTAATGCAGTTAACATTTTCCAATCTGGTGTCTCTCGTTTGTCTGAATTCCTGTCCGTGCATCGCGCTGCTGCTGGTGTGTGTTCTCACTTTGTTCATATCAACATTTCCACAAATTCAACAGCCGCCATGTTTGATTGCGTGCAGGACACACACACACACACACACACACACACACACACACACACACACACACACACACACACACACACACACACACACACACACACATATATATATATAACGCAATATAGAATTCTACAAACACACTCAAGTAATGCAATCCTTCCATTACAACATTACAAATAACTTTCCAAAACATTCTTGAAAATAGCACACTAACCTAACACGTATGAACAAATGAGTATGGTTGGAATATTCATGTCCAGTGTTTCATAGTTACTAAATAAAATTAAAAAGAGGAGCTCCCCAGCCCTTCCTGTCTGAGCCATATCCATTAGTATTGGAGCGAGATGAAAGCAGCCTGACACGACCCGGCAAGAAGGAAGGGGAAGGAAGAAGGGACGGAGAGATTGGAACAAATGAAGTTGCTGAAGAAAGGAATATAGAGAGTTTCAGAGCGTGATAAGGGAAGACGGGAAGGTTTTAATGAAGCCTGGAAGCATATAGGGAAGGGAGAGAGAAGAAAATATATTATCAAAGCGAAGAAAGGATAAGGTAAGATATAATAATAAAGGAGTTTGAAAGGTGGCATTAGATAAGGCACACGTACTCACCCACGCACTGAGGGAGCAGGGAGTGTTTCAGGAGTGTTTGCTTGTGTTCAGGGACAGACGCAGCTACGGCTCGGGGTGAGAGAGTGGTGCCATCCTTGAGAGAAGAGTCTTTGGTTTAAGTTTCGTGGTTCAAGCCTTGACGGTCAGTGTGCGGTTCTTCCTTGGTAGGTAATCCAGATGCTGGCGGCTCACTCACTACTACGTTTGAAGGAATGGTTCCACGTTTGAACATGTATAGAGTTTCTAGGGACTCCACATTGTACAGTATTTATTTATATAGTCGATGTTCTAGACGTATTGTGTTGTACTTTAGTGATATTTTTTTATCTCATTAACACAACACACACACACACACACACACACACACACACACACACACACACACACACACACACACACACACACACACACACACACACACACACACACACTCACACACCTCAGCGGCATATATTGACGGGACCATTCAACCCTCAGCGTGGGATGATCGTGCGTCTCCACCGTGAAACTGTTCTTAATCCTTCCCGTCATGCCTTGAAGAGTACAAACAGGTCCGTGACGACACTACTCCCTCCCTTTACCCTTCCCTTAGTCATTATTCACTCCCTTGCCTACTCCCCATCCCTCCACGCATCCCTCGCCGGCTTCCCCGCGTCTATCAAAGCATCACTGCAGGTCATCGCCGCCGCTGTGTTGCACTCTTGGCTGTGTTGCCAGGAAGTGGAGTGCACGATTTTGCGGGCGCAGTCATCTTGGCAGTAACTGTAGAGCATGTGTTCCAAAAGTGGGCGGTATCGCTCCCCTGGGGACGCCGGAAAATCCAGGGGGTCGATGAAGGAAAACGGGGCGGCAGGGTGGGATCAGAACCAAGTAGTAATTTATATTTTGCTATAAAATCTATGACATGAAATCTATAATAACATTTTTTCATATAAATTCAATGATTATTTGATACACAACAAATATGAAAATCTTATTCATGGATTATTTCTGCAAGTACGTGGATATATATATCATTCACAACCCTCTTTCTTTACCATCTCCTCCTCCTCCTCCTCCTCCTCCTCCGCCTCCTCCTCCTTCTCCTCCTCTTTCTCCTCCGCCTCCTCCTCCTCCTCCTCCTCTCATTATCTCATCGTCCACGGACTCTTAATTAATTCCATTTGTTTTCGCTCTACATAATGTTACGCAATATGCTTAATCTCCAACTACAGTCCTTATATACCCGCGAGGTGAACAAAAAAGAACAATGATACTGAAATGACTTAAGAATGGTCTGACTGAGGATGGTTCACGTCGGGGTAAATGAACTATGATACGGCGTGTACATAGCCATTTCTTCTCTTTTAATCTTTATTTCTCTCTTTCGTCGTGCCCTAAAATCCTAAGAAGGTAAACACTGCCGCCGACTGACAGTAATGTTCATCTGCTACTCCAAAAATACAAAGCGTCTCTTGCTTTTTTTGAGCAATAGTTCACTCGCTGCGTTGTGACCTCATCGGTGAAGTATGTCACGTGTGTGTGTGTGTGTGTGTGTGTGTGTGTGTGTGTGTGTGTGTGTGTGTGTGTGTGTGTGTGTGTGTGTGTGTGTGTGTGTGTGTGTGTGTGTGTGTGTGTGTGTGAAAGAGAGAGTTGGGAGATGAAAATGAAAGGAGAAAAGATATTGCTTCATTAAGAAAAATGGAAGAGGATTACTAATTCACAAAGGACTCTCTCTCTATTTCTCTCTCTCTCTCTCTCTCTCTCTCTCTCTCTCTCTCTCTCTCTCTCTCTCTCTCTCTCTCTCTCTCTCTCTCTCTCTCTCTCTCTCTCGTATTGTTGTGGCAGTTAAAAGTTATCTCAACTGCCCCGTCAAAAGTGAAGCCTAACCTTACCATTTGCAGTTATCATTATCTCTATCATTACTGTTGTTATTGTTGTTTATGTAGTTGTTATTGTTGTTGTTATCCGGGTTGCCAGATCAGTCACAGTCTACGTACACGCAACGGACGCACACATACCAATAATCGCACGTAAATCACCATCGGAAGAAGCAATATGTTTGTGTTTACATTGCAGAGAAGCAAGACGGAAGTTGGCACGCCGTCTGTACCCGTGACATTTTGGGCCTGGCACGGTGCAACTATATTTTTTGTCCTTTTTTTTATTATTATTTTTCGTGTTGGCGTTTTTCAGTCAGGCATGAGATGTGGAATATATGCGACCCGACCACCACTCGTCGCCGTTCCTCCACCTACCATGTTGACAAATGCAGCTAACATACATCATTTGCATACGTATTTCCTTGTTTGTATGCGTTAATCAAATTGCTGAGGAGTTATGAGCTAAGATGAGGACATTGACTCTCTCTCTCTCTCTCTCTCTCTCTCTCTCTCTCTCTCTCTCTCTCTCTCTCTCTCTCTCTCTCTCTCTCTCTCTCTCTCTCTCTCTCCCTCTCTCTTTCTCTATGACCTTGACCTGTCGTGCTGCTTAAATGACCAAGGGGCCGCACGGAGGTTGGCAACAGAAGGAGGCGTGAGGAGCAGCAGCTGGGATAAGGGGAGGGAGGGAAAGAGGGGGAGAACGGATAGGAAAGTGAGGGAGTGAGGCAGGGAGGGAGGGAGGGAGGGAGGGAGGGAGGGAGGGAGGGAGAGAGTGGAGCCTATTCGTGTATTTGAGACGTAACTCCCTGTTGAGTGCGCGGTGCCCCCGTTTTGGTGCGTTCCTATCACGTCATCTTGGTTGGTTGGCTTCATTGTTTGGTTTCGCGTGAGGCTGCAAGTCATGTTTTACTTCAGTCCACCCCTTGACCACGCCACCACTCACACTCCTCCACCCCCCCTCCACCTCCACCCACCCATACACCTACCTACCTACCACCATCACTATTCCGTCATCTTTCCCGGTTGCACACTATATACTTCATGCCAAGTCCAACACACACACACACACACACACACACAGACACACACACACACACACACACACACACACACACACACACACACACACACACACACACTCTTTCGTCACTTGCCTGCTTCCCTCCCTCATGCCGGGCCTTGCCAAGCACACTTCCCACTCGTATCTAACTAACTATGGCTTACTCTCATCCACTCTCATCCACGCTGACGCCACCTGACATATTTATCACCCTCTACCTATACTATTCCTCAGAGGATGAAGAATACTTTGTCCTTCAGCGTAGGAGACAACTTAACGTTCCTGGCACAGACCCACACACCCCAACGAAGGAGATAAGGACATGCAGGAATCACTCTCGATGTTCAGATAGTCACAGCTAAAGCGTAGTAAGGTTGTGAGAAGATAGAAGAGTAAGGAAGGTGTTTATAAGGCAAAGGTGTGGAGTTTGATCTCGCTCTTATCTCGATGGAACTATAAATTGTCCCCTCGTGATGCCTCGCCGTGGGTGTGGATGACTTCTACTTATCACCTGCTCACGTGGTAGGACATAAACCGCGGGGAGTAAGGGAGTTTTGGGTACAAGGGGCGAGAAGGTGATGGATGGTACCCTTCTCTCTCTTTCCCTCTGTGCTCAAGACGCAATCACTCCCGAGAAACGACCCGCGAAGTGCTGTGTAGTGCGAGTAATGATGCGCGTCTACAGAAGGGTGTGATGACCTGTGAATACCCCGGCAAAAACATACTGTAGGTGTTAAGTTTATGTGTTCTCTCTCTCTCTCTCTCTCTCTCTCTCTCTCTCTCTCTCTCTCTCTCTCTCTCTCTCTCTCTCTCTCTCTCTCTCTCTCTCTCTCTCTCTCTCTCTCTCTCTCTCTCTCTCTCTCTCATTTCATCAGCCACGCGCCACATACACAAACACTCAGTACGTAATGGGCAGCCTTGAACACTGCTACGTAAACAGTTGACAAACGGGTTAACACACGCTGGCTTGACACACACTGGCCTCCACGAGTACATTGATTAATAATTACATCTTTTTTCTAATGGAAATGCCACCACCATCACTGTTTTCATAAAATTTTCAATACGTTCATTAACATTTGACGATATTCCTGACACACAAACACAAAGGGAGTTAATTCCTTCACCTGCTCATCCTTTTTCCTTCTCTTTCTAATACCATTTGTCCCTTTCACTTGGAGGTGCCTTTGAGGATGCAACACGAACACCAACCATGCCCACAAGACGGCCTGCGGCAGGTCCAAGGCGGGTTGGAGCCACTGTCACCGCCACACTGAGCGCCAACAGGTGAGGCTGATGCTTGGCACGCCCTACCACCACCACCACCACTACTCTGTCCCCACCCTCACCCTCGCCCTCACCACGGAGCTCGCCCACACTGCCTCTCTAGCCCACCCCCGCCACCCATACCGCCAATCACACTAATCTCTGGCCCACCATCCCGCCCACACACACTCACAAACTCTCTCTGGGCCACCATCCTGTCGGTCATAATCATTCCCCGACCCACCTCACCATACACACTCCCTCCTTGACCTGCACGCTACTACTACTACTACTACTACTACTACTACTATCTTACCATTACACTAAATCCAACATTAGTTAATAACAAGATCACACCAATTTAAGTTTTCCTATAAAGCACAAAAGGTTATGTAAAAAGTGAAAATAACTATAAAACTTGAGCGTTACCTTTCCTTCCCTTGGGCGAGGAGCGAGGAGCGGCGCGGCGGCCCCTTGAAGAGTGTGGGCAGCGGACGATCCATGCCTCCCAACTGCAGGGCAATGGAACATTAGCTTTATATAGACGCAAGTGGGCTCGAAAACAGGCTTGGCTCCCCAGTGACATGGGTCATACACGTCCTTGAAGATGCTAATACATGGGAGGTTACTATTCATTTCAGCAGTCGAACCTTGGACAACATTGTGGCTTTTCGTGGGTAGTAACGTTGTGTCTGTGAACAAATTGTCTTCAATCTGTGTTACAATCCACCCACGATTTGCCAAATCAAAAACATATGATTTAACATATTGCATGATGAAGTTTATGTTTCGTTTCGTATATTTTATGCTTTTACTCAATATGATGTTTGTTTTTCTCGAGACGTAGAACACTTGCTTCCTCCAAGATATACTACTTCAGACAACCAGATCAAAGAGTTACGTGTTTGCTTAAAGTGAATATCCCGGACTCTCACTTGCTTCTTTTATCTAATTGTTGTTGTTTAGTTTAATTTTCTTTGATCTCCCTTCTAAGGCATTTAGTAACTTTCCACCTCAATCATCATCTGCACAGTTCGTTTCTACCATTTGATTCATTAACATTATTTCCACAAGTGGTTAATGTATCCAAGCTTTCGGTTATTATCATTCAAATAGTTAAATACAGATCAAGTTAAATATTACCGATACAAATATTTAAAACTTAAATGACTTAACCAATAAACAAGATATAAATATGTCATCAGTGCACCCTTGAAATGGACAGAAAATGTGACTTGCAATAACGAAAATGATCTTGTGTATGAGTTTATGACGTAACCTTTACCTTTTAATTCTTTGAGAACAGACTCACTTTACTCCCGGTCATTTTGCTTTCTTTGCGGGCCAATAATGAATAAAAAGTATATGGACATTATAATAATCCTAGGACAGTGTCGATGTAATGACTAATTCATACATACAAGGCAGAACAAAACCACACTCAACTTTAACTTAGTATTGCCGTGTTCTTCATATAATTTAACAGGCTTCTATATTCACTCTTTAATGTGCAGTTGTAGCTTCTCGTAAATCCTCTCGCTCGTGCCTCCTTCCTCGGCCACGGTAATCACGCCACTCCCTCCGCTCCGCCCCCCTCCCTTAATTTTACCCTCAGAAGCACGAAAGCCCGAAATGAAGGCTCTTGTTTGTTTTGTTGTTTATCCTACTAATTTGTTGTGATTTGTATATAACTTACTGCAGTTCCCTCCTATTATCAAAAGTCTCAGTCTATTGTTATACTTTTTAAACTATTATCTTTTCATTAGCATTGGTTGATAAACACTGTTGAATTAAAAAAAATACAAGTAATTCAACGGGCTATAGATAGGCTAACACGCATGAACTTATTAATGGATAAGATTTACCATGGAGAAAAAATATTTCTGAATTTATTAGGTTTTAACATTTCTAGTGTCAATAATATCTTTACAAGGATTTTATCAGTTTGTATTTAGTGGAAAGCAGGATATTAACTGTAAAAAAAATCCACGGTCTTCACCTTAATACATTTGATATTTTGGTTAATAAAAAACATAATAAAATCGATCTTGCATTTCTTGCATTTCATATTTCTCCAAACTATCTGTGAATTAAAACATTTTACTTACAAAGTGAAATATCCAGGAAAATATAATACATTATTCAACCAAATCAGTTTTCAGCTCGTTATTTAATTGCAATAATAACTTGTTTGCTTTGGTGTGCCTCCTGTGTGCACTATTAAGTCAACGAGAATCATTTGTAATCTTTCCATTGAATATCCTTATAATGTGGCAGTATCTGCTGAATCACAATATAATAAGAAAGTCATTACATCATGTTTAGCTACTCTTTCACAATTATTGATTCAGAAAATATAATGTCCATATCATCTTTGGTTTTCATTCATGACATGTGTTCTCTTAGGACGAGGACAATCTACTTCATGCCTCTCTACTTCCTTAATGTGCTATTCCCTCGCCTTGAATATTGTATACAAATCTGGTCATCTTACTACGAAAAGGATATCATGAAACTAGACAAAATACAACCAAACCAAAATTATTCCAAGATTGCATAACATGAATCCATATGACTACTTCACAGCCGACCATTCAAGCATCACTCAAAACAACGGCTTTAAGATAATTGGTCGATGTTTTGAAATAAATGAAGCCAAGTACTTTCCTATAATTTATCTTTGATGACTCATTCCCTCCAGAAATGTCCCCCAGAAGAGCCTCCACCCCTCCCTATCCATACATTCCTTCCTTGCTTATTCAAGACCTCTCCTTCTATCAGCACTTCTTTACATCTTGTCATGACACATGTCCCCCTTAAATACTTCATTTCCACAGCATGCACTCTTAACTGCTGTGCCCAATTCTACATCCAACTCTATAATCCATATGTTAATGTTGGCAGGAGAATACTATCATTGCACAGGTTAATTGCATAGCTGTGAATTTGCATTGTCTGAAGCTGTACATAATGAGGGTTTGGTGTTCCACAAAGGTGTTTTTGTAGGAGTATCAATTCACAGATTCCACACATCATATCTGTCTTATTGATTACATTACTGCCACTATGCAAAGCAAAACATTCCACTTCACACAGAAGAACCATGTAGTGTACCTTTCAAGTGCAGATAAATAACTCAATTTTAGCTGCAAAATTCTATATATCTATACACCAGGCTGTTATCCCCCAAGGGAGATAGCCAAGATATGACATGCCAGGGTTCATGGAGATATTAATCTCCTCTTCCCCTCAGCATCTTGTTTTTCCATAAGAGAGCATACAGAGGAGGGGCTTCCCAGACACCTCGCTCCGTCTCTTTTGTCGCTTTTTATGAGCCGCATGGATTACAGTGGTAGAACTCTTGCAGCACCCACCGCAAGGCTAAGATGCAAAACTACCTCCATAAATTTTTCCACTCACACCAAACCCTTTTTAAGAGATGGTTTCTGCTCCACCTGCTGCACCATTCATGTGGATTAGATAGAGAATTTATCAATGCACTTCAGGAACTTACATCCAACATTGCTTGCTTTCCATCACTAATCATTGTTTGCTCCACACTGAATGCACTGCACTACCCATTAGAGTAAAGCACCTTCTATGTCATCACGAAATACATGTCACAACACCTACAGTCACCAACATGTATAAATAAAAGAAAAAAAGAAGGAAGAAATTAACTAGACAACTGCAAATACCTCTGCCACTCATATTAGTGAATTTTTCCTGACCTTGACTTTCGACACTTACATTCAAAGAATTAATGGAGTTCAAACTTTGGGTAGTGGGTCATGCATGTGAAGTTATAAAAAAGTTATGGTGAGAATTGACAGTTATGAATTTATAGAAATCCTATAGGTTGGCAGGCAGCTTTGTGTTGGGTGTGCCAAAGATAACGTGTAACGGGAACACTAATGGTGACATTTAGGGGTTTGTGTTGATGACACTTCATGAGGCTCCAATGCATGGTGTCGTCAGGAAGTTGCTAACGTACTGAGAGACAGACAAACAAAGTGAAAACATAACCTCTCGTTAAACTTCAATGGCAGATGCAAAATGAGAGTACACATAAAGAAGAAAAAGGGATAAAGGAATGAGAAGGTAAAGAGAGTAGACATGAAAAAGAAAGGAAAAAAAGGGATAAGGAAATGAGTGGAAATATCAGATTGAGAAGGAAGAACATCACAAACAGATTTAGAGGCAGTCCAGAAAGGCACAGGAGCATTCCTATATAATACAACCTTGTCAAAAAGTAAAGATGGTTATGTAAGAACCAAATGTTCAAACCTTAGTTCAAATGTGGTAAATGGTAGGGCCGGCTCAAGGTACCGGCATCTCAGGCAGTCACCCAGGGCACCCAGGGGCGCCATCAAGGAGGATGTGACAAAGACAATGAAATTTCCACAGCCGTCAGCTTGTACACATTACCTAAGGTGTTTCACTTATATTGAAGTATAATATAGTCAATAGCTTTGATCCTCAGCATTCTACATATTCAGTTTTTCTCCTTGTGAAAATTTTAAAAAATTATACTTGTAAGGGCACCGAGGTTCAGACTGTAAATGTGAAGTTGAATGGCAGAATGCAAGAGGGAGGCCACAGAGTGAAGTGAAGGGACAGAGTGAATAAATATTGGAGTAAAAAAGATGACAGACATGCCTTAACCACACACAGAAAGATGGAGACTCTTAACGTGGTCACCACTTGAGGGAAGTCCACGGAGCATTGGAGGCATAGATCGATACAACTATAAAGTAGAGGACTCGGCACTAAGCCTTGATGAACAGTTGAATTCACTAAAAACTCTTCACCTATTCCTTTTCTATGACAATTATATATTCTCACAAATATTCTTGAACTACCATTATGTAGAGTACAGTATCATTATTGCCTATGCAACTCTCATTTACTCTTGCCAATAAATACTTTACTGTAACACACTCACCTACTCTGGATTTAGGTGAGACAACAACTCTGCCTACCATCTTACTAGCATTAACTATTCATAATTTGACAAGTGGGTTGCCACATAATGCTGTTCACACTACAAGCACCTCTAAAACAACTAATTTCCACTGGTTGAGTTCTTGAGAAGCTTTGACTTTGTTCCATCCAGGTGCATAGGATACTGTCACAACAATTATGCAATCATGAAGTGCTTCCTTGACTTTCCCTCCAATATTTGTAAAGGAAGGAACAAAGACAACTAAATTCACCTCTTCCATTTACTATGTACTACCTATTAAACATTATCATACAATTTATATTTTATAGATACAGAATAAATTCCTTTACTTTTCTTTCTTCCCAAATACCATTACCTACATACCATCTAACAAATAGTTACCCTGGAAGTTCCCCAGAGATCATTCACTGCTATAATCCATGGAGTGCAGCACCTCAACTATCGGAGGAGACTAAAACAGTTCAACATATATACTCCATGCAGAGAAGAGAATTGTACATCATCCTCTATGTATGGAAAATGATAAAAGCAGAGTAGGAAGTCTTGGCATCACAGTGATCCTAAACCCAAGATGGGGCAGGCTGTGTTACATCCGAGGGACCATCGGCAACAAAAAGTGATTAAGGGCGCTAAGACACAACTCCTTCACCCACAACGGACCTCACTTGTTCAACACCCTGCCTCAGATACTGAGAGACCTAAATGGAATCACCAGTGAGTCTTTCAAAAAGAAACTGGACAAGTGGCTCTGTGAACTGCCTGATCAGCCACCTACAACAGGACACACCAGCCGCCATCACAACACCCTGCCTCAAATTATCCAGGACAGGACGGAGTAAGACAGAATAACTGGTGTGAGCGGAAGCTGACCTCAGCTTCCTTGTTAATGGATGGAATTACCAAAAACAATAAAACAAAAACAACATACCATTGTTACTATAGCCGTAATCATAACTTAATTTTCTCTTGGGAATCAAATGATGATCTTTATAAAAAACACTCTATTTACATAACACATATATGTACATCAACACAGAAACTTGCTTTGAGATGGTTAATGGTTAGAGGAATGATGGCTTTTCCTGTTTCCTCAAAAACAATAGTAACAATTTTTTCAATCACTGATATAACAACAAATTCATACAAGAATTGAGAGGAAAATGTGTCTTGATAACATACCATAGAATCATTGCTGAAATCTAACAATTCTAACCTAGATTAATTCCATATTCATTGAAATGTATACACAATATTATTGCAAGGCAACAAAAAACAGTATAAATACAGTACGATAAAATCTAGGTTAAATACAAAATGAATTTATATGCAATTACTAAACATTTCATCAACTATGGCATAAATATTAATTTGATGTTCTCTGTTAAACACTAATAAATACCGGACACTTCCACCATCCCATCCACATGACTATCAACACAACGTATGATCACGAGTCATACGTAAACATACCTCATTAATCTCTAATGGCTGCTTGAACATCTGGGTTCCTGTGAGTGCCATCACAAAATGGTGGATTCTTGCTCTGCTTACAGTTGCACAGCCAAACTTCTTTGGTTTCTGGTGCATAAAACACCAATGGTTTGTGAGGTATCTTCAAAATCTGATTTACATGGGTGCCATCACACATTGGCTGTGAAAGAAAAAATACTTTCATTATTCCAATTATAACTATCATTGAGACAAGATATTACAAATATTATGTCCCTGTATTCCCTACACATCCTAGGGACATGAACACATGGCTGGACAGCCTTCTCCCCCAAAAAATCCAAACTGTTGAAAAATAAGAAAGATTATGAAGGGACCACAAAAGTTAAAAACAGCCAATATTTTTTCCATAGACAACACAACACTGACCAAGGACCAAGGACTATTTATCTATCTATCTATATATACACACACACATAAATATATACATACATATATATATATATATATATATATATATATATATATATATATATATATATATATATATATATATATATATATACATACATACATACATATATATATATATATATATATATATATATATATATATATATATATATATATATATATATATATATAGTAAAACCTCGATATAACAAACCAGCTTATAGCGAATTTCGGATATAACGAACGTCATTTCCTGGCCAAACCAAGTCGGATATAACAAACCAAAGTTCATTATATCAGAGGCGTGGGGTGAACCGGCCGAACTCTCCACTTTGTTTGAACATGAACGCGCCGACAGTAATTGATAAATAGATAGATAGACAGTAACTGCCAACTTAAGTGGAAAAGAGAGAGGGTGAATTTGATTAAACTTTAAAACAATAAGGGGTCATCAAGCCTTGACAAGCCCTTGAGGAGATTCTCACGTATCTGGTGTAACCCTTTGATCACATCAGGTGTGGGGAGGGAAAAGACAGGATAAACCCTGGGACTCTGTTGTGAATACGATCTCCGACTTCGTACCCATTGCATAACTGACCTGATGCACACTGTATGGGTGCAGTGTACTTTTCTTCTATGGGGACTTATGGGTGAAGTGTATATGTATGTGTACATGAGTGTGTGTATGCATGCCTTGCCACGACTCTACTCCCCTTAAGGTGTTCCTCAGACAAAGCATTAGTAAATACTAGACCAGACTAGAACAAAAAAGGGCATAGAAAACATTATATGGGATAACATAAGAAACAGGACCTAATGAATATAAATTAAAAAAGACAACATTTTAAATATGATGAGAACTTCAGCTTTTCAAATAGAAGTATTTTTAGTTATTTAGAGATGAAGGTGCTGGAAGAAAAGAAAATACATTAAAAACCGAATTTTATAAAATCATATATGGAGACAAAACAGCGTGAGTTTAACTAAAATCCACTGTACTACAACCAAATAAATGTAAACACACACGAAAAGATCGTACTGTTTCCAATGTATGTATATTTCACTGTTCAGGACTATCTTAGCACCTTTTAAGATTATTCATATTCCATTATTATGAATTTGAATATTGCACTTCAAAATTACACAAAATAGCTGGAACAATATCTCACCTGTGTTTTACTCTGTCCACAAGCACACCACATGTATTTCTTCCCTGCTTTTAGTGTAATCCTAAAAGGCTTCTTGTCATATATTTTCCCTTTTTTCTTCTGATGGAACTCTTGTTGCCACAATCTTTCCTTCAATTGCATTCCTGGATCCTTGACTGCCTTCACATGGGAAACTGGACTCTGAAATAGGAAATATACAAAATACTATTGTATCCTTTTGGTTCTGACCGACACATGGCCAATTGAGACTGATGTGTATCTTTGTAACCCAATTTTGATACGCCATCGGGCAACACTTACTCGTCCACACTGAAATGCAATAAGATGCCTATATACGCAAGAAGTAGATTTTATGTATCTATTTCCACCACAGTCACATCAGCGGGCATGCCAAATCAAGGTTGTTGCAGCTTACCAGGTGACAGGTTGTGTTAGTTGACAAATTTAGTGTTGGTTATGTGCCTGAAACACGTTACTCATAAACACATGTATTTCAATAAACAAACGCTGTTAAGTAACGTATGTTCTATAAGGTATTAGGTTTACGTATACCAAATGCAATGTACTACAGCTTCCTAACTCATCTCTTAGACAGTAAAGAATAATGGTGATAGGTTATTAAAGGACCCATTCACACTTCACACACAAAAACAAATAAATTACCTACGAAACAACTAAACTGTGATGGAAGCTCGGAGTAACAATTTCTCAGAACGCACAGTGGAACCTAACCTTACGTCCACACCTCATCCACTTTATTCTCCCTCCAGTGAGTTTGATTACCTAAACACATGCATTTTCCAATATAATACCCCTTGATGGCATAGGTTAATTTTCACTTATATAAAGAATTATCAACCAAACTAAATGTAATAACCTTGCAACTTTAGATTAACTCACACACACACACACACACTACCAAAATGCTATTATCCTAAGCTCATGTATTCCTGTCACAGTTACATAAGACATTTTCCCCCAGAATCACCTACATAACTGAGAAGCTTATCTCACAAAATACTACTCAAATAAATAGTTCACCTCATAAAATACTATTCATATAAATTTAGTTACTAGTTAAACAGAATGAAAGCAAAGTTATTATGAACCCAGTAAGATATGAAAACATCACATTCCTAATATTATAATGTAACATGGTGATTATAAATGTCTCAAATATAACTAATCATCATTAATTCCCTTAAGAATGGGAATGTTATTTTTGAATACCTAACTGGACCTAGATAATTCAATGATTAAATTAAGGCACTACAACATCAGTGTCATGTGGCTTCAGATAAATGATCTTTAATTAGTATTGCATCCAGTGACGACGCGAAATAAATACTTTGTAATAAAACCCAACACAAATTTAATAGGCACAGCTTATAGGTACGGCAGCCGTATCCTCATAATGCTCGGTTATAGATACGGCACGTGCCTAACTTTTGGGTAATAAATATAAAAAGCTTATATAACCGAACCTAACCAAACCTAACATAACTTGAAAGGTAAATAAGGCACAGGCCGTAGGAATAGCGGATGACAACGTGATACGACTGCCGTATCTCTAAGCACTTTGATTGAATAAAGGCTGATGAAGAAGTAAGGGAATAAAGACGAACCAGTCCCTATAAATAATAATGTTTACTTATACTTACTACCTTCTAATTAACTTACTTGCTCGATGCCGGTTGAAGGTTAAGATAAACACAGGTAAGTAAAGTGAGGAAGCCATTACACCACATATTAATAACCATTCCTAGTTATAACATGAATACAGCGTAATTAATATAACTTATAATGACTAGCAACTTACAGAAGCAAATGCACGAGTAATAATCCTACTTGGCAGAGCGGCGAGGACTTTACACGCTGCCATGTTTGTTATGGTGTTGTGCTGATGATGACGATGGATGACGATTAAATTAGAGGCAGGTAGGTTGCAACAGAATCATAGTCTGTCCATAAAAATACTTATCTTATCCTAGAAAACGTACTTATGAGTTTCTGTTGGATTATGATGATTGTGGAAGAAAATATGTAACAGTTCAGCTTTTACTTTTAAGGGAAGATGCACTCAATCTGGAATACATTTATATACATTTATTGTAGAATACACCATAGTTTACAATGGCAGCATAATCATTGTCAGAGACTTAAAGTGCACATACGAACTATGTATACATATAGCTCTATGCATAGTAACTTTTTAAAGCTTTTGCAAGCGTTAAATAGTGAAGTCAGTCTCCTTGATAGCTGCAAATGTTTGTCTTTTAAGTATGACAATTTATGTACGCTACGTGAAAATTCTTCCTATAGCTCTCTGTTCACAAGACCAATGCACTCTGACTCAGGTTCTGCTAAGGGAGAGTTCAATTTTTAACGTGTGGCAGCTGCAGCATGTGTATGGCTGGTGGTATGAGACATTCTTTAATTGAGTTAAGCCTATACTTATTTACCATCAACAACAGACCAAAGGCGACCTTACGTTTGATGGTAACAGTTATGTATTCAATTCACTACATCAATGAAAACACCAATAACACTTGTACGACATCGGTGTCAGTGAAATGGCAAGAACAAATATTACAGGGAGTGTTATGCTCAGGAAACTAGGAGCAGCCACCATATAAGTTAACAACGTTCTTTTTATATATTCTTTTTAATATACTAAAATGAACTTTTTGTATATAGTTGACAATGTTGTCGTGATCGCCACTCCTTCACATGAATAGGACAGCCAGTTCTCAAGCAAGGCAGGTGGGAGACACAACTTCATGACCTGCTGCCACGACTATCAGATGTGTGTAGGCGTCTACACTATAAACACAATGACAAGTGAAGCTCCTCAACCGATAACAGTATGAGGGAGACATATATTACCACTACATTAACAGTGGTGCCAGTACGTAAGGTGACATCTGTGGCTGGAAGCAGAAGGTCCAAGTTACTGGTGGTGGCTATTTTATTTCGGTGCGATAGATGACTTTGAGGGAGACTTCAAGGAGGAGGGCAACACCACCACTCAGACATCCGAGGATAAGGACAAAAAAAGGCCCCTGGAAGTGCTCTAGTGAGAGGACAACGATGCCGTCACTGGTCCCCTCTGCTTCCTCAATGACAGTACCGTCACGCTCCCTCTCCCGCCGGCTGAGTGCTTGCTCCTCGAAGATAATGAACTGCAAGGGGAGAAGGGGAAGGGGAGAGTTAAGATTAAGATTATTTTACAGTCTCTGGCTATTGTAGTAGTAGTAGTAGTAGTAGTAGTAGTAGTAGTAGTAGTAGTAGTAGTAGTAGTAGTAGTAGTAGTAGTAGTAGTAGTAGTAGTAGTAGTAGTAGTAGTAGTAGTAGAAACATAATAGCAGTCATAGAGATGGAGAAGGAGGAGGAGAAGGAAGAGGAAGAGGAGGAGGAGGCGTTGGAGGAGGAGGAGGAGGAGGAGGAGGAGGAGGAGGAGGAGGAGGAGGAGGAGGAGGAGGAAATAGTATTATATTATTTCCTTCATAAAAAGAAGAACTTTATCTGATGTAAGGTGACTGGAATCAATATGAATTTGCAAGTGTAAGGGCAGTGTGATGGAAACGACTCACCTCCAGCCACTTTTCCATCAGGCCCGCCCCTACCACCTGGTCGATCAACTGGTCAAGCCTACAAGATTAATATATTTATCAAGAAAATTATTGTTATCTGGTTCTTGGTAGTAATACGTAGATTCATATCATATTTGTCGTTCAAGTTGTCTTAACATGAGTTTACGATGAAATATCATTCAGTTACAAAATAATTTATCGCAAATTTATGTAAGAAGAAAATGATCAATCTCAATTGGAAATATTAATAAACCAAACATTTTTCGTCTCCTTGTGGCCACCTGTGTTACCTGGCGGGCAAACTCACCTTCGTTTATAAGGTGCATGTTGCTGCAGAGGCCACGCGATCCTCTCCTGCAGTAAGTGGAATCCAGGAAAATGGACAAGTGGCTGACCTGATGTGTCGGTGAATTTGGCAGCCACCAGAAGGCGAGTGGTGATGCCATTGTCCCAGGTGGCCAGCCGTCCTTGTACCACCTCCTGCAGGATACCCGGAAGGGAGTCTTGCCATTGCACTCCCTCTCGGAGAGCGATCAGCACAGGGTCCTGGGCCTGATCCAACAGGGCGCTCTGCACTCCACCGAAATACACCTTCGGCGGAGGTACAGAAGTCACATATTAGGACTAGAATGGTATAGATTTTCTCCTGATATGAAGACTAGTTCATGTTAATGATTATCTAACTTCTAGTCAATGTGATACTAACTGAAACGACATTCCCGATAGTTTGTCTTCCCATGATGATGCAAGATCTTAGTACTCCTGAGAAATACAAAATAGATTTTACTTTTGACGAAGGTAAAACAAGCTTACTCCCCAAGCCCCACCTCACCTTGGCCCATCCTGTATCAGAGGTGACCAGCTGCTGCAGGTTCTCGATAGGTTTCTGCAGCCCCGGCATGATGAGGAACGAGGTGAGGGACGAGGAGTAGGAGATGCCCACGATCATGGCGAACACGAGCCAGAACCCGAAGAACATACGACCCGGGGCGATCATGATGTCCCTGTCACCCCCTCGCTGGCGGTGTTCATGAAGACGGAGGAAAGTAAACACACACACACACACACACACACACACACACACACACACACACACACACACACACACACACACACACACACACACACTTACACACACACACACACACACAGACACACACACACACACACACACACACACACACACACACACACACACACACACACACACACACACACACACACACACACACACACACACACACACACACACACTTACACACTTACACACATACACACACACACACACACACACACACACACACACACACACACACACACACACACACACACACACACACACACACACACACACACACACACAGGAGCCTTTACTTTTCCTTACAACACATGCGCAAGATCACGTTCCTTACTTCCACTCACCCACCTGAAGGACAGGCTGCACGATGAACAAGACAGAGTTCCCGAGGCGATGAAACCAGGTGACGCGGGAAAGGTAAGTGTCGGTGCAGAGGCGTGCCAACACACAGAGGAAGGGCCCTGCAGCCACCACCGCCGTTGCCACCGCCACCCACACTTCCCACTGGAAAGGCCTCCACCACCAGGCACAACGGCGTACAGCAGGAACAACAAACAAGAAACAGAGAGATGTTAATGATCATCGCTTCACCTACTGTTTATGTGCTCGACAATTTACTAACATACATAAGTTAGCTTTAGTCCGCAACACGTAATGGGATCTCACTATACTTTTTGGAAGCGATATGTGCGTGTGTGTGCATGTGTCTGTGTGAATGGAGAAGCCTTATAACATACAAAAAACACAATCTGAATTTTATCAACTGTAAAATAAACTTACCATAAAAGCTGACCATTATTGAAGCGAACAGGAAGATTTAATAGTAAATCATAAACATTCCAATTTAACTGGAGATATCTTTATAGTACGAGATGGTTAAACAAAGAGAAATACAGAGCAAAAATAAAGTAAAAGGAATCGTCTAAACAATAATAAATTCAATACAAGTGGCCCTCGGTCCTTACCTGGTGGGGCTGGTCCACCTAGGGAGTGGCTTGGCCCGGGGGGTGACCAGCTCAGAGGCGTCATACACAAAGGCTTTCGAAAAGTCAACATATTCTTCACGCTCCGGAGAGAAGGTGATGTCGCTCATGGCCCAGTCAGCCTCCTCCTTCACCACCATACCTGGCAAGATCATCACCAAAATCATCACTATCATTGTCATTGTCATTATTAACATTACTAACTTCATGAACATTCCCATCATTGTCATTATCATTATACTTATCCTCTTATGCAAACATCATCGTCGTCGTCATAGTCATCATCATCATCATCATCATCATCATCATCATCATCATCATCAGGTTTTCATTTCACACACAAAAGAAGAATAACGAAAAGAAACCACCAGTTATATATGAACAAAAAAAAAATTCCTACATAAACTAAGCCATTACATAGGTATAATTAGGGTACATTCATGACTGTCCATCACCTCCCATCACTTCCCATCACCACTCATCACGCCCATCACACCCTATCACTACCATATGCTAACTATCTGTCACTTCCCATCACCTTCACTCCTCACCACGACCAGTCTTCATCCATCACCATCAACCACTCCTATCTATCACTCACCTTCACTCCCCATCACTGTCCATCAATTCCCACCACTCCCCTTTATTTCCCTTCATTCCCCATCACTTCCCTTCACTTCTCTTCACTCCCCTTCATTACCCATCATTCCCCTTCACTACTCATCACTCCCCTTCATTCCCCATCACTTCCCTTCACTTCTCTTCACTCCCCTTCATTACCCATCACTCCCCTTCACTACTCATCACTCCCCATCACTCCCCTTCACTCCCCATCACTCCCCTTCATTCCCCATCACTCCAAATAATTTCTATCGACTACATGCTCTACAAAAAAATAAAATAAGGTCAAATTTCAGTGTTATAGAGTATACTTGTTGAATCTACTAAAAAATAACATAACAACAACAACAACAATAATAACAACAACAACAATTCCTCCTACACCCAGCCCGCCAGCCATCCCTCCGTCCCCTACCTATCATGCCCGTCCAAGTGCCGTCCTTCTTCAGTCTGCCCCACTGGCCGTCTTCAGGAGCCACGTAGCGATAGGTGAAGTTCGCTGCCTCCGCCAACACGTCCAGCAAACGAACTTCAAGACCACGGTACCTGAGGGCAGACCAAGATCAACCTCAACTTAACCTTAACCTCAATTTCAACCTCACCTTGACCTTAACCTCATCCTTAAACCCACTTCAACCTCATATTAACCTCACCTCAACCTCACTTCAACCTCATCCTTAACCTCAACCTTAACCTCATCTTAACCTCACCTTAACCTTACCACACAGTAATATTTTTATGCACATTGCTACCTATACTCATTGATCTGTTTTTTTTTGTTTGTTTTTTTGTTCTGTTGTAT
>JAXIVD010003749.1:0-12500 GCA_036785275.1 Cancer borealis
TTAGTATAGCTATAATAGCTAGTATAGTATATAGTATTAGCGAGTGTGTATGGTGCTTGGTCCGGCTTAGTAATGGATGTGGCAACGCAGCTAACCTAACCTAACATTTTTACTGATGAATACTCGTGTCGTGCACCGCGAAAACTCAACACCTCCGAATCTCATGATGATTGTTTCAATGATGTCTTAGGTCATGCTGAACACGAATCTGGACTTATTTTCAATATAACTATAATATCAATGATACAAAAGTCATATACGGGAACGGAAGGGAACACAAACAGCAACAGACCCTAGGGTCCCTGCATATGTTGTGTTCTTATTGTGTTGGTGAATGTTGTTTTGATTTCCGATACCAGCACTGCTACATCATGTGTGTGTGTCACTCACCATGGTACTGGAGGATCACGCGCTAGACTCGTGATCGCTGTGCCATGGGATTCTGATACCACACCGTTACCATCACCTCATATTCATTATTATTTTTATTATTATTATTAATATCATATTATTTATTCATCATTATGGTAATGGTGAGGGTGTAGGAAGGATATGTAAGTAAGTACGATTAAGTTCCTCTTGTCGTGCACCGCAGAAATTCAACACCTCCGATTCTCACGAAAATATTGACAATGATGTTTTAGGTCATGCTGAACACGAATCTGAACTTATTTTCATAATTACTATAATATCAAACATTAAAAAATATATATAGGAAAAAATAAGAGATACAGGAAATACTTTCATTATTCCCGTTACCATCACCTCATATTCATTATTGTTATTATTGATATAGTATTTGTTGGTCATTATGGTGATGGTGGTGGTGATGAGGGAAATTCTTACAATTTAATAGATACACTACTCCTCTTCCTCTTCCTGCTACTACTACTACTACTACTACTACTATTACTACTACTACTACTGCTACTACTACGACGACGGCGGCTAGTAATAAAAGTTGATTCTAATCCCTAAAAACCGGTTCTGTTTTGGAGACTTTGGTTAACCGCTGTCCGGCCTGGAACGAATTTTGGCACTCTTTAATCCTCTCTCTCTCTCTCTCTCTCTCTCTCTCTCTCTCTCTCTCTCTCTCTCTCTCTCTCTCTCTCTCTCTCTCTCTCTCTCTCTCTCTCTCTCTCTCCATTGCTCAGTGTTTGTGACTTTCTTCTAAAAGACAAAGATTTGGATGTCATTCCGGTGCGACCCTGTGAGTGTGTGTGTGTCCTGCGATACAACAGATAACCTTTGTGGGAATCAGCCTCGTCACTTTCCTAATGAGAAGTCAAGTGTGAACCAAATTATTTTTTGTACTACATAGATCTGCCGCGCTTTGAACGTAATAAAATAATAAAAACAAAAACAATAAATCTCTTTCTTTCTCTCGTCACGTCGTCAGCCTGTCTGTCTAGGTCTGTTTTTAGGTGTAATTTTGTACTTATTAGCCTTCTGTCTGTCTGTCTGTCTGTCTTTTTTTTTTAATACCTATAAATTAATGTATTTCTTTGGTTTTTTATTATTCATTTATTTATTTATCTGTTTATTTTATTTATAAGTCTTTCTCTCTCTCTCTCTCTCTCTCTCTCTCTCTCTCTCTCTCTCTCTCTCTCTCTCTCTCTCTCTCTCTCTCTCCTTCCTACCTGCGACCCCCTCCCTCCCTCATTAGCACACCTGTCTATGTGTCTACCTGTGTGTGTATGTGTGTGTGTGTGTGTGTGTGTGTGTGTGTGTGTGGTCTTGTTTGTTTAGCCGCGTGATACACACGCAAAACACACACACACACACACACACACACACACACAGAGAAAAAACACATACACACACACACACACACACACACACACACACACACACACACACACACACACAGAAAAAACACAATAAAAGACCGGTATTATTTTTTTTTACTTTTCATTCATTCCTCTTAATAAATAAATAAATAAATAAATAAATAAATAAATTCATAAATAAATAAAATGAATCAATAAATAAATAGATAAAATTAATACACATACACACACACACACGAACACACACACACACACACACACACGTACACACACACACACACACTTACCTTGCCATGTCCTCCTTCCTTCGTGTTCTTCCTTCAAGTGACCAACCTCACCTTCCTTCCTCCTCCTCCTCCTCCTCCTACCCTCTTCCTTCCTCTATGATGCTTCCCTCCCTCCTCCTCCCTCCCTTTTCCCTCCTCCTCATCCCTGCTTGACCCTCTAGCTCCTCCTCCTCCTCCTCCTCTTCCTTTAGTTTCTTCTTTTCATCTTCGTCTTTTTTCAAATTCTCTCTCTCTCTCTCTCTCTCTCTCTCTCTCTCTCTCTCTTCTCTCTCTCTCTCTCTCTCTCTCTCTCTCTCTCTCTCTCTCTCTCTCCTCTCTCAGGATAGGCGGTACAGGAAAGAGGTGGGTGGGAGCACAGGTGTGAATTAGAGAGAGAGAGAGAGAGAGAGAGAGAGAGAGAGAGAGAGAGAGAGAGAGAGAGAGAGAGAGAGAGAGAGAGAGAGAGAGAGAGAGAGAGAGAGAGGAGAGAGAGAGTTCATAGAGTGGAATGATTTCAACAACAAAAAATGAATGAATTGCTTACGAGAAGGAGGAGGAGGAGGAGGAGGAGGAGGGAGGAGGAGGAGGAGGAGGAGGAGGCAGAGTAATAATTTCGAAACTCTGAAACACCTGGAGATTTCTAAGCCTTACTCCTTCCTTCCTTCCTCCTCCTCCTCCTCCTCTTCCTCCTCCTCCTCCTCCTTTCCGGGCAAATTTATGCACTCATCCTCAGCCTCAAGATGGGTGACTGGGTTCGCAGACCTCCTCCTCTTCTTCCTCCTCCTCCTCCTCCTCCTTCCATACATTCCTGACGCCTTCTAAGCTAGACCTGTTTCTTCCTCCTCCTCCTCCTCCTCTTCCTTGCAAATCCGAATATTTCTTCCTTCCTCCTCTTCCTCCTCCTCCTCCTCCTCCAACGCATTTTTTTTTCTCTCCTCGTTGGGTGGAGGTAATTTCTTCTCCGTGGGGGAGGAGGGAGGGTGAGGAGAGATAGACAGATAGATGGTAACGATAGATAATGGATGGGACAGTTGATAGATAGACAGTATTAGATAGATAAATAGATAGATAGATAGATAGATAGATAGATAGATAGATAGATAGAATAGATAGATAGATAGATAGAATAGATAGATAGATAGATAGATAGATAGATAGATAGATATAATAGATAGATAGATAGAATAGATAGATAGATAGATAGATATAATAGATAGATAGATAGATAGATAGATAGATAGAATAGAATAGATGGAATAGAATAGATAGATAGATTACAGTAATAGATAGAATACAATAATTAATACCCTCGATAGATAAAAAAAATATTCCTAATAGATTAAATTAACATAGATAGATAGATAGATAATTAGACAGTCGTTCCCTTGATAGATAATATTAGTGTATGTGTATGTATGTATGTATGTATGTATGTATTGGAATAAGTAGAGATAGATAGCTAGGGTGGTAAAACAAACACACACACATACATAAATACATACATATATACATACATACATACATACATGAATAGGTAAATAGACAATAATTACGAAACAGGTAGATAAAAAGGTCTCTCTCTCTCTCTCTCTCTCTCTCTCTCTCTCTCTCTCTCTTTCACATAGTAATGGAGATAAAAATAACAGAGAAGATTCAAGACTTTATTTATTATTTTATTCATACTCTCTCTCTCTCTCTCTCTCTCTCTCTCTCTCTCTCTCTCTCTCTCTCTCTCTCTCTCTCTCTATGCCGGCACCTTGCACGAAATACTCTGAAAAGAAAGAAAAAAAACAAATAAAGATATATCACAACAGATACCATTAATTAAAGAGAGAGAGAGAGAGAGAGAGAGAGAGAGAGAGAGAGAGAGAGAGAGAGAGAGAGAGAGAGAGAGAGAGAGGTAATTAAAGATAGCCTCAGGTAAGGGTGAAACAGGTGGATCGAGTTAGTGAGCGAGAGAAAAAAAAGAAAGAAAAGAAAGAGAGAAGAGAATTGTCCTCAGGTGAAAAAACAGGTGTGTGAATGCTTAATTATCTCTCTCTCTCTCTCTCTCTCTCTCTCTCTCTCTCTCTCTCTCTCTCTCTCTCTCTCTCTCTCTCTCTATCTCTCTTTCTTACCTTGCTGCAGTTAGGACATTCACCTGTAATCAAATTCATAGTCTGACGCGCTGCAGGTAGACACGACAGCCACTGAAAGATAGAGATAGCTCACTTATTATCTCTCTCTCTCTCTCTCTCTCTCTCTCTCTCTTTCTCTCTCTCTCTCTCTTTATTTCAATCTTATCTTCATCTATACACACACACACACATACACACCTATCACTCCCTTACACCCACACCTCTCACACACCCACCCACACACACACACACACACGTACACGCCCCCCCCCACCTCATAGAGACAAGCTGTGTGGAAGGGAGTACAGCAATGTTCACAAGGCTGGTCAGGGGAGAGAGTCTTGGAAGTGGAGGGAATAACAGATTGGACATTCCACCTCACTCCTCTCCACTCCTCCACTCCCTCCATCTCTCTCCCTCACCACTCCCTCCCCGAGTAGATGCTCAAGGTTGACTACCACACTCTGCTCTGGGTCCCACTCCTGTAAAAAGTGGAGTAGGTGGAGGAGTAGGAGGTGTAGGAGGGAGTTAGGAAAGGAAGGGAAGGGATAGATTAGGTCAGGTTAGGTTACTATTATATATATAAATAAAAATATGAAATAGCTGATTGACTATCTCTCTCTCTCTCTCTCTCTCTCTCTCTCACCCAGTCCCCCAGAGTCACCCACCTCGTATGTACGGGTGAGGCGTGCGATGAGTGGCCGGGTGAACTTTGAGGGGCCGAACAGAAGGCATTGAGGCAGGAGGCGAGGCTGGTCTGGGGCGAGGTTAACTTGTACATTGACGTAGTTATCTGTGAAGGGAAGGGAAGGGAAGGGAAGGGAAGGGAAGGGATGGGGAAGGGAAGGGAAGGGAAGGGAAGGGAAGGGATGGGAAGAGAAGAGAAGGGAAGGGATGGGAAGGGAAGGGATGGGAAGGGAAGGGGATGGTGAGGTAAGGTAGAAATTAAAAAAATATATATAACTATCATAAGAAAATAAGATTGTTATATATTATGTGTACCAGTGTGTGTGTGTGTGTGTGTGTGTGTGTGTGTGTGTGTGTGTGTGTGTGTGTGTGTATGTGTGTGTGTGTGTATGTGTGTGTGTGTGTGTGTGTGTGTGTGTGTGTGTGTGTACGTACCCAGCAGTAGTCTCCTGAAGGTGTGGTGTCTGGAGGGTGAGGGAGGATCCAACACCACAGCTGATCCGTCTATCTCATCCATCACCTCAAAAAACTCCTGTAGGGATGCCACACGCCCCTCCCACGCCCGCACCACGCCCACGATACCCTCACTCTATACACACACACAAAAAAAAAAAAATAAATAAATAAATAAATAAATAAATGATAATTATTTCATTAATTCACTTATTTCATCTATATTTTCATCCATTTTTTGTATATTTCTCATGACTAGTTATTCATTCATCTATATTTATTGACTATTATTTCACTTATTCACTTATTTCTATCTCTATTTATCATCCAATTTATGTATATTTCTCATTCATTATTCATTCTGCCTCAGTCATCCACCTTTCATCCACTTTCTTGTCACCCACCGGCTCATAGTTGAAGTGGAAGTCATCCGGCAGCTCCGCCTCCACCTTAGGCTTCTCTTGGGGGTAGCCGTCACCCACCTTCACCCGCAGCTGATGCATCCGTCCCCCGGCATCTCTGGGGGAAGGGGGGAAAGGGAGGGAGTTATTATTATTATTATTATTATTATTGCTGTCATTATTGTTTTTATTTATTGTTTTGTTGCAGAAGTTATTCATTTATTTTTCATATTACTGAAGGAAGGAGGAGGAGGAGGAGGAGGAGGAGGAAAAGGACAAAAAAGAAGAAAAAGGAGAGGAAAAGAAGGAGAACACACACACCATTTCTCCCTCCTCCTCCTTCTATCTTTATCATCTCTTTTTCTTCTTACTTCTTCTCCTCCTCCCCAATATTTACCCCAGTACTAAAAATTTCCCCAACCCAAATCCTTCCCTTCCCTTCCCTTCCCTAACCCAACCTAACCTCACCTGGTCTGTAGGGTGAAGGAGGTGAAGTAGGGTGACACATGCTTCACCTGGGCCCACCCTAATGTCTCCAGGTGAGCCAGTAAACACCTGACCAGCGGTTCATTAAGCTTTGCCTCCACCTGTACTCCTCCTCCCTCCTTCTCCTCCTCCTCCTCCTCTTTACTCTTACTCCTTGATGCATTGCCCTGAGGAAGAGGAGGAGGAGGAAGAGGAAGACTCAGTTAGGTTAGGTTACATTTAGCAAGGGAAGGGTAAGGGAAGGATAGGAAGGGCAAGGGAAGGGAAGGTGGTGTCCTCTAACGATGGCTAAATCTAATTATTATCATTATTTATTCATTATTATTATCATCATCATCATTATTAATAGTATGAATTAATAAATAACTGTTTTTACTTACGCATATTTCCTGGAATTTTCTTAAGTATTCCAGGACAGTGCTGGAAGTCTTTTGGGCCTGGAAAGAAAAGGAGAGAGAGGAAGAAAGGAAGGAAGGAAGGAAGGAAGGAAGGAAGGAAGGAAGGAAGGAAGGAAGGAAGGAAGGAAGGAAGGAAGGAAGGAAGGGAAAGGAAAGGACAGGTACGAAAAAATTAATTACGAGGTCGGGTTTGTAGGAAAATTATCTTAACACACACACACACACACACACACACCTTGAGCAGCTGTTCCGTGCATGATGTAGCCAGCTCCTGTAGGGATGTGTCAGAGGTGAGCCGCATCCCCTCCACCCCTGGGAAGTGTGGCGTATCCAACCTCACCTCTCTATCCACACCCTGGCAACATCACAACATAACAACATCACACACCATCACATCACATCACATATCAAAAACAGCTTCATTCAACATTATATATATCTCAAAACAACACAATTCAATACTATATATATCTAAACACAACATAACCTAATACATTTGACTTACAGCAATGTTTATGAAGCCACAGAACACATAAGGAGGCTGTGAAGGGCGGGACCGTGGGCACAGGAGGGGAAAATGTGTGCATAACTCTGACAAAGACATCACCTCACCTCCACGCCTTGCCTCCAACACTAGAATAAAGAAGAATGAATACAAGTAACTATCAACATTAGGAAAGAAAGTATTTGACCGTAAGTAACAATTCACACTTACCATATATTATTCCAACACAGAGGTGGGATCACAGGAGGTGGTTAGGTCATGTTAGTTAATCAGTCAACAAGGTAACAAACAAGGTAACTAGAAGGTAACTCTACTAGCACGTGCTATTGTTTACATCTAGCTGTTTGTGTGTTTAAAGGTCGCTGTCAGTGTCAAGGTGCTTTTAAACATTCCCTTGTTTTGGCCATAGATATACACATTAACAAAAAGGATTCAGTCAGTTATCAGACCAATCATGTTAGTATATGATTTAGATTGTGGTGTAGTCATTATTTTGAAGTTTATTTATAAGCGTATTGGAAAAAGGCAATGTAATGTAATGAATAACTGGTGTGATTATAACATTTAAGTTAAATTTAGCAAGGACTTAACAATCAAAATAAGAAGGATATTACATTTGACGTATAGATGCGTGTTTGTTAGAATAGAATGAAATAACAAGAACACTGAATATTTTGACAGACAAACTGACAGATAGATAGATACAACAAAAAATAGATAGATCGAATAATGACAATAAGATAAAATATATGAATAAAAATAGTATGATTTAATACATACATAAATAAAAGGTTAAAATCGTGTAATAAGGGTATGAAGAGTCAGATAAATAAGAAAGAGAGAGAGAGTGTGTGTGTGTGTATGTGTTAATGGCGGGAGGTGGAGGTGGTGGAGGAGGGGAGGCAGGAAGCAGACGACATAACTATGGCAGGTTACCACGACAAAAACTCACGTGTTGTCGGCACATGGAAGGTACTTAACTACACCTCCACACCCCCACTACACCCTCCACCCATCCACATCACCCTACACATCACTCTAACACCAATACACACCATTTAAATATAACATCTTGTACACATCGATTACATCCCATTTCTCATCAGCCTGTTTTGTCCTCCCCTGCTTAATGGAAAGGTGTTAGCAGGGTGATAAGGCCTTGGTAGGGTGTGTAGGGTGAGGGTATGCAGAGCAGGGTGTTGGCAGGGTTCAATAAGGGTGTATACTTACTTTGTTAACTTTGTAGAATTTCGTCCTCTGAGAGCTGGGTCTCCGCTGTGCCCAGACAACTTTGCTTCCCTGTTGTTCCGCCTATCTGTTTGCGAGTTGAGGGCAGTGTTGGGGTATCCTAGTGTTGGGGGCAGTGTTGGGGTATCCTGGTGTTGGGGGGCAGTGTTGGGGTATGGTGGTGTTGGGGGCAGTGTTGGGGTATGATGGTGTTGGGGTATGGTGGTGAGAAAGTCATCACTCCTAGGTCTCTTGATGTGATTGCTTCCTCATTGACCTGGTAGTTGGTGTTTTCCTTGATGTTCTCCTTGGGGTCATATCTCATCAGTTCAAATTTGTCTTGGTGTAAATGCAGTCCCTTCGCCCTGCTTTGTTGGCAGGGTGATAAGGCCTTGGTAGGGTGTGTAGGGTGAGGGTATGCAGGGCAGGGTCTTGGCAGGGTTCAACAATAATAATAATAATAAATAAAGTTGATTAAATCTTCAGTACAGACTAGTTTAAAATAGAATCCTAATATATTTACTGTAATTAATACGTATATGAATGTTTTTTTTAATAACTCCAAATTTATACTTCATTTACACATGGCCGATGTTGAATTATAAATGTATATATATTTGTTTTCTTTTTCTTTTCAGATTATCGAGTGTGTTTCTCTCTCAGGCTCATCAGAAGCTACGGGAATAGAGGGGTGAGTGTGTGTATGTGTGTGTGTGTGTGTGTTTCAGGGTGACATACTGGGTCCTGAGATATTTTGGCGAGATGTACTGCTATAATAACATCACTCCTTTAAAACATATAACCTAACCTAACCTAACCTTACCTTACCTTACCTTACCTTACCTTGCCTTACCTTACCTTACCTTACCTTACCTTACCTTACCTTGCCTTGCCTTGCCTTGCCTTGCCTTGCCTTACCTTACCTTACCTTACCTTACCTTACCTTACCTTACCTAACCTAACCTAACCTAACCTTCCCTTCACTCTACAGCACTGAGTTCATCCTATCCGAGGCTGGTGATGTTACGTGGAGTGTTACGGACAGCTGTGACACCCTCCCGCTGTTCTCCTGTCAGATGTATGAAGTTTATACGTATCAGAACTTGCAGTGTTATGGCAACCGGACGCTACTACGGTTTGCGGCGTACAACGGACATATCATTGAGTTTAGGGTAAGTATGAAAAAAAAGAATGAAAAAGAAATATTCTCTCTCTCTCTGTATAATTCAGTTTCTTGCTCTTTGTAATGTTGCTGTCTTTGTAAAATTATCTCTCTCTCTTTGTAAAATGATTTCTCTCTCTCTCTATGTAATATATCTCTTTGTAAAATGATCTCTCTCTTTGTAAAATTATATCTCTCTTTGTAAAATTATTTCTCTCTTTGTAAAATTATCTCTCTCTCTCTCTCTGTAATATATTTCTCTCTTCATAAAATCTTTCTCTCTCTTCATAAAATTATCTCTCTCTCTCTCTCTCTTGGTACAATTCTCTCTCTAACCCCTTGGTCTCCGGTACAGCTGGACCAGCCGGTGATGTCCCGCGACCTGATGCTGCTCACCTATGATGGATGGTTCATGCTGCAGTGTGAAAAGGTCAGGTCAAGTTAGATTAGGTTAGAGTAGTGTTTTTATTTTTATTATTATTTTTTTTTTTTGTGGTCCTCTCTGTATCTATATTTGTTTATACAGTATTTCTTTTCAGTTGATGTACCTTCTTTTTCAGTATATATGTGTGTGTGTGTGTGTGTGTGTGTGTGTGTACGTATGTTAAAATAATAATAATAATAATAGACGGTTTATTTGAAATTGCAACCATAAGCTGAAAATATACACTTTAAAATGACTGAATTCTTAATGTGAGAAGTGGAAGACCTTTTTTTTATTTAACACGAGAGTAGTCAGACAATTAGTGTGTGTGTGTGTGTGTGTGTGTGTGTGTGTGTGTGTGTGTGTGTGTGTGTATGTATGTGTGTGTGTGTGTACGTATTACCCTGACACACACCTCCTCTTATAGCTTGGTATTCCTGACATCTCTCCTGACCTGCCGTATTCCCTCCTGCCGGCTCTTAACGACGGCTACTTCTCAGACATTACCATTTCGGCTAAGTCTACTCGCAAGGTAACTATCCTAACCTAATCTATCCTATCCTAACACTAACCTAACCTAACCTAACCTAACACTAACCTAACCTAACACTAACACTAACCTAACCTAACCTAACCTAACCTAACCTAACACTAACCTAACCTAACCTAACACTAACCTAACCTAACCTAACCTAACACTAACCTAACCTAACCTATCCTAATCTCTCCTATCCTATCCTAACCTAACACTAACTATCTAGCTATCCTCTCTTCTCTCTTCTCCTATCCTTATCCCTATCTCTCCTATTCCCTATTCTACTTATACCTGCATTCTACCCTTATACTTCCCTTCCTCATTTATCCCTCCCCTCTTCTTTCACCTCCCTCTTCCTCCTCCTTCTCCTCCTCACCTCTTCTCTCCCTTCCAGTTTGAGGTTCATAGCATCATCTTGCAGTCCAGCGTTCCAGACTTAAACTGGAAATGCCTGGAAGGAATGGAGGACCCGGCACTGGAAACTGTTCTCCACTACCTCTACACCCGCTGCCTTCCCCCGGCCCTCACACCCGACACTGCCCAACACACCCTGGAGGCCACCGCACACCTCCTAGCACCCCTGAAAGACCTTAGGGAGAAGTGCAGTGTGTTCATCAGGAATACTGCCCTTAGAAATAGTAGGTGATAGGGTGAGGTGAGGTTAGGTTAGGTTAGGTTAGGGTGAGGTTAGGTTAAGTTAGGTAAGGTTAGGGAAAGGGAAGGGAAGGTTAGGTTAAGTTAGGTTAGGTGAAGGGAAAGGGAAGGAAGGTTAGGTAAGGGAAGGTTATGGAAAGGGAAGGTTAGGTTAGGGGAAGGGAAAGGGAAGGTTAGGTTAGGTGAAGGGAAAGGGAAGGTTTAGTTAGGTTAGGGAAAGGGAAGGTTAGGTTAGGTTAGGGAAGATTAGGTAAGGTTAGGTTAGGTTAGGTAAGGTTAGGGAAAGGAAAGGGAAGGCTTAGTTAGGTTAGGGAAGGGAAGGTTAGGTTAGGTGAAGGGGAAGGGAAGGTTAGGTTAGGTAAGGTTAGGGAAAGGGAAGGGAAGGCTTAGTTAGATTAAGGGAAGGCTTAGTTAGGTTAGGTAAAGGGAAGGTAATAAAGGGGAAAGAGAGATAGGAGGAGAAGGAAGGACAGAGAGAAAGAGGAATAGATGAAAAAATTGATTATTATATCTTATTACTCTTCTCTCTCTCTCTCTCTCTCTCTCTCTCTCTCTCTCTCTCTCTCTCTCTCTCTCTCTCTCTCTCTCTCTCTCTCTCTTTCTCTCTCTCTCTCAGGGCTTGTGTCATTGATGGAGGAAATTCAAGAGTGCGTTGAGGTGATGGTACAACACTTCAACCCGACGGACCCGGCCGCAGCCAACCCAACGCACCTCATCTCAGTCCTTAAGGCCGCTCTCAGACACATGGCTATTGGTACGGCAGTGTGTGTGTGTGTGTGTGTGTGTGTGTGTGTGTGTGTGTGTGTGTGTGTGTGTTAGGTTGAAATTAATTTAACGCACTACTATTTCTGTTATTATTACTACTACTACTACTACTACTACTATTACTACTCCTACTAATCCTCTAGGTGTGGTTAAAGTGGTGGAACTGAGTCAGGAATTTGAGAGGTGCGGTTGGAAGCTGACCCAGAGTGAACAACATGAGGTGATGCGGTACACCCGTTCCCGCCTCCCCCCTCTCCTGGTGACTGTGGTGCGGCTCTTAGGAAATGTGCGCGCGTCCCTAGTGGCACTCAACCACCACAAGCGACAGCAGTTGGCGCAGCAGCTGGTCCCTGAGGTGAGGTATGGGGGGGGAGGGTGTGAAATGTGATTTTTTTAATTTTTGATATATTTTATTTTTGATATATTTTATTTTTGATATATTTTATTTTTATATACCAGATTTTTGTCTTTTTTTTTGTGTGTGTGTGTTTTGTTGGTTATTTTTCTGTTTTTGTGTTTGTTTGTTTGTGTGTGTGTTCTCTTTTTTTTCTCTCTGTTTCTCTCTCACTCTCTCTCTCTCTTTATCTCTCTTTTTCTTTTTCTTTCATGGTATCTATTGTGATTTTAAAA
>JAXIVD010003749.1:15000-40000 GCA_036785275.1 Cancer borealis
AAAATCGAAATAAACTTAACCTCACCTACTGCTGTCTACCTGTTCAATAATCCTTTTCAGAGAGTTAAGAGAGAGAGAGAGAGAGAGAGAGAGAGAGAGAGAGAGAGAGAGAGAGAGAGAGAGAGAGAGAGAGAGAGAGAGAGAGAGAGAGAGAGAGAGAGAGAGAGAGAGAGAGAGTGTACTATTATTATCATTATTATTATTTTTATGGGTGTTCTTTCCCCTACAGATGAGGAGACTTCCCCTTCCTCCAGCCTAGAGGATCTCAACACCTTAGAAAGCCGTGCCAACACCAAGGACTCTTGTGATTGGCTGGAGCACAGTGCACCCCCCCACCCTGGCCCCCCACAACCCCCCACCACAACCACAACCACCACAACCACCACCACCATGCCTAAGGTCTCACCAACAGTGGTCCGGAAGGTGAAAAAATCTTTGAGTTTAGATCACCGTCCCTCAGCGCGTGTTAGTCTCTCCTCCCATGCGTACAGCCTTGATTGTGAGGCTGGGGGGGGCGGGGATATAGGGGGGCACACACCCTATACCAGAACCAGGAGCATGGGCGTTGGTGTGGATGTGGGTGTGGGTGGGGCATTATGTGATGGTAGTGTTAAGGCAGGGCAAGGTAGGGTAGGGATGACTAGTGGGTGTGAGAGAACAGGGAAGGCTGCCCCTGCCCACCCTACCGTCCCTGTGAACTGTGATACTAGTGTGGGCGTGGGGGCGGCTTGTGACTGTACAGCAGCACACACACACGCACACACACACAGGCCGCCCGGGGAAGTAACAAACACAGACACAAACAGACATGAAGAACAGGACAACACACATAGACAATCAAAACACATGCAGGTGGAGGGTCACTCTGAGGCCGGGTGTGGAGAGTCATCCGCCTCACCCGCATCACCCGCCAGCACCAAGTCACTCGCATCACCCGCCAGCACCAAGAGCGAGAGAAAACCAAGACTCTCTAAGACACCCAATATTGTAATAGAAGACGGACACTCACCCATCACACCCGCCACACCCGATCCCCCGGCACCCGTAGCCAAGAGGAATGGTGTATGTCGGCGGGTGGGGGGGGTGAGCGGGTGTGCGTGGGAGGGTGTGGAGTTACGCGCACACAGGGTGGTCGTGGCTGCCAGATGTGAGTGGTTTCGACGAGCGCTTCTGTCTGGCATGAGGGAGGCTATTGATAGGTGAGGAGACGGAATTGTTTGTATAATTATGAAGAATGAATGAATGTATAATATGTGTTTAGTGTGTTGTGTTGAATTGGATAAGGTTTTAGTATATAGTTGTATTTAGTTTAGTTTCAGTTCAGTTTCAGTTTCAGTTCAGTTCAGTTTCAGTTCAATTTCAGTTTCAGTTCAGTTTCAGTTTCAGTTCAGTTTCAGTTTTAGTTAGATTAGGTTAGATTAGACTCCTTTCCTTTCCTCTCCTCTCTTCTTTCCTCTCCTCTCCTCTCCTCTCCTCTCCTCTCCTCTCCTCTCCTCTCCACACCAACACCACCACCACCACCACCACCACCACCACCTTTCCTTGCCTCCAGATGCATCGTGGTCCACGGGTGTAGCGTTCAAACCTTCCAGCTGCTCCTCCACTTCCTGTACGCCGGCCATGTGGACTGCTCCGCTCTTCCACCTGACCACCTCGTTGACCTCCTTGTCCTGGCTGACCACTATGGGGTAAGGGGGGGGAGGGGGTGGGGTGTTGGGGTATGTTTATGTTGTGTTGATATTTGTTTGTATTTCATGACGTGTTTTTTTTTTTTTTTTTTTTTTTTTTTTTTTTTTTTTTTTTTTTTTTTTTTTTTTTTTTTTTTTTTTTTTTTTTTTTTTTTTGAGTGAAGTTTAAAGTAAAATAATGTTTTTTTTTTTTTTTTCTCTCTTTTTCTTTTTTAATTTGTCTCCTTGTCACTTTCTCTCCTTCTCTTTTTTTTCTCTCTCTCTCTCTCTCTCTCTCTGTCTCTTTCTCTCCTTCTCCCTCCCTCTTTCTCTCCTTCTCCCTCCCTTTGTCTTTTTATTTCTCTCCTTTTCTTTTCTCTCTCTCCCTCTTCGTCCCTTCCTCTTTTTATTTCTCTCCTTCTTGACTCTTCCTTTCTCTATGTACCTCCCTCCCTCTCTCTCTCTCCCTCCACCTCCTCCTCCTCCTCTCCCTTCCTCCCTGTGTTAGGTTGATGCTCTGAAATTGCTTGTGGAGTCAGGTCTTGAACAGCACGTAGATGATGACTCTGTGGTGCCGCTGTTGACTGTGGCGCATCACTGTAACGCAGCACACCTCAAGGTAAGGGGCGTGTGTGTGTGCGTGTGCGTGTGTGTACGTGTGTGTGTGTACCCTTCAACCCCCAGAATTCCACTCCTAACCTTCAAAAAACCCAGAATTCCACTCCAACCCCACGCTAACCCCTTTGTGTGTGTGTGTACGTGTGTGTATGTATCCGTCAACCCCAGAATCTCACCCCAAACCCCACCTTAACCTCACTCCAACCCTACTCTAACCCCAATCTAACCCCACGCTAACCTCTTTGTGTGTGTGTGGTACAGGAGGTGTGTGTGCATCATTGTGTGGTGAGTGCTGTGGTGCTGGAAGGGGAGACACTCACACACTTGCCCGAGGACCTGCGCCACCACCTCACACTGGCACTAGGAAAACACAGGTAAGGGAAGGAAAGTGAAGGAGAGAGTTTATTGTAATTAGTGCAGGATAATTAAGGAGTTTATTGTAATTAGTGCAGGGTAATTAAGGAAAAAGTTTATTCAAATCAACACTAAAAATGAAAAGAAAATAATAATGATGATGATGATAATAATAATAAAACTTTAATATTTTCCTTATTCTTGTACTAGCAATGAACTATAATATTTCCCGTTCTCTCCCCTTCCCCTCATTTCCCCTCATTTTTCCCTCATTTTCCCTCATTTTCCCTCAATTCCCCTCATTTCCCCTCAATTCCCCTAATTTTCCCTCAATTTCCCCTCATTTCCCTTCATTTTCCCCTCAATTCCCCTCATTTCCCCTCATTTCCCTTCACTTCCCTTCATTCCCCTCAAATTTTTCCCTTCATATCCCCTTCATCCCCCTTCATTCCCCTCATCCCCCCTCGTGCAGAAAGTGGTGGACAGGGGCTATTGGGGAGGAGGTGCTGGTAGGGGGTGAGGGCGTGGGTGGGGGAGGGGAGGACAGCCCCCTCTCTGTCTCCTCCACAGACCCCCTAATAGATGACCCCGCCAGCCTCATCCACCCCTTACAGGTAAATTGAACACCTGTCTATTCTATTATATTCTACCTGTCTATTTCTATCTGGTTTTTTTTTTTGTTGTTGTTTTTTCTATATTCAATTGTATGGTTTCATTTTTTTTTTTAATTATTATTTTTTTGGGAGTTTTTGTTTAAATAATCATATGGTGTTTTTTTTTGTTTATTTTGTAGATCTTATTTATTTATTTATTTTATTTTATTTTATTTTATTTATATTTTTTTTTTTTTACCTGTTGTGTTGTATTTTTTGACCTGTGTTTTTTTATTTGTGTATTTTATTTATTTATTTATTTACGTGTTGTGTTGTATTTTGATAATTATTTTTTATTCAATTTACAACATTCTCTCTCTCTCTATCTCTCTCTATCTCTCTCTCTCTAACATCTCTCTCTCTCTCTCTCTCTCTCTCTCTCTCTCTCTCTCTCTCTCTCTCTCTCTCTCTCTCTCTCTCTCTCTCTCTCTCTCTCTCTCTCTCTCTCTCTCTCTCTCTCTCTCTCTCTCCTTTGCAGCAATGTGGTCTGTGCGATGACTCCACAGCTGAGGGAAGTGGAGGAAGAAGAGGAGGCAGCAGTAGCAGTGGAGGTGGTAGTGGCAGCAGCAGGTTAGAGGCAGTGGTACAACAGTTAAGAGAGGTGGTAGGTGAACAGGTACCGCGAAACACACTCATACAAATCACTCTGGCTGCTGATTATGATTTAAATAGAGCTCTCAACTTTTTCTTCACCTCCTCCTCCTCCTCTTCCTCCTCCTCCTAGTGTGTGGAAGGGAAGGGAAGGAAGGTAAGGGATGTATAGGTGGAGGAAATGGAGGTGTGGTGAAGGGAAAGGGAGTGGAGTAGAGTGGAGTGGAGTTTTTGGTGCCTGGAGTGGTATTGTGGAGTGGCAGTGTGGTGTGGTGTGGTCAGGTTTTTCGTGTAAGGTTGTGGTTCGTTCATTTGTTTGTTTGTTTGTTTGTTTGGTAGTTGGTTGTAGTTGTAGTTGGTTGGTAAAAAATCATTATTATTATTATTATTATTATTATTATTACTATTATTATTATTATTATTATTATTATTATTATTATTATTATTATTATTGATGATCATCGTTATTTCCAACACACACACACACATATACACACACACACACACACACACACACACACACACACACACACACACACACACTAATACAAAAAAAAAAAACTACATGTGTATTATCTCTCATCAATCTACTTATTCCAAAAATCTACTTATTGTGTATCATCACCATCATCATCATCATCATCATCATCATCATTATCATCATTATCATCATTACTGGAGCAGGTTAGCGAGTGCCATCACCTTCATTACCCTCATTACCTGGCACTGCGTCAAGGTGTGGTAGACGGCACAGGTGTGGTGGCGTGGTAGGGGGTCGGGGGGAGTAAGGTAACAGGTGTATCCTTCTAACTCCCCTCACCCTCACACCTTCCCTTCACCCTTCCCTGTATTGTTATAGCCATGAGCGGTGGTGCTATTGTCCCTACCACCCCCTGCCGCCCCCTGCCATCACCCTGCGCTGGTATACCATTTTGTTTTAGCTATTTGGTGACCTCTCTGGCTGCCTCGGTGTGTGACGGTGTGTGAGGTCACTTGGAGGTCACTTGGAGGTCACTTGGAGGTCATCGGAACACTGTGTTGCATTGTGAGGTGTCAGAGAGTCAATTAGTCATGTTTTTGAGCTGCCTTCTCCCTCCACCCCATGTCCCCCCCCACCCCATCACCCAGCTCTGTGTGGGCGGGTGTGTGTGTGGGTGTGTGGGTGTGTGAGGGTGTATGCAAAGGGGTGTGGTGTGTGTATACATTCTTGTTAATTAATTAGTCGTGCCGCCGCCGTCGCTGCCGCCGCGTGCACGGATCCTAGTGTGTAGTTTTCATACAAAAGTATTTTTCAATAGATATATGCTTATAGTGATGTCTGGTCTGGTCTGGTCTGGTCCTCAGCTGTCTGTCTGTCTGTCTGTCTAGTAGTGCGTGGCAGGTGGCCGGGATACGTCTGTCTGTCTGTCTGTCTATCAGTCTGTCACCCTAGATAGACTGTCTTTTGTTATCAGACTTATTTGTTGTGCTGTCTGTCTGTGTGTGTGTGTGAGATGCGGTTTTTTATGGTGTTCTGTCAGTGTTACGCTTCCCAGAGCCAAGGGAAGGGAAGGGAAGGTTGAGAGAGAGAGAGAGAGAGAGAGAGAGAGAGAGAGAGAGAGAGAGAGAGAGAGAGATTGATTCCCACATAACAAAAAGACAACACTATTTGCTCATACTTGCATATCCTGAAAAAATGAAGAGCACACACACACACACTCTTGGTCTCGGTCCAACCCAAAGATTGGTCACTATGAGCTCTGAGCTCTTTCCATAGGGGGATGGCCGGCTGTCTCGAGAGAGACCAGCAGCAGACTGTGACAGTGAATAACACACACACACACACACACACACACACACACACACACACACACACAATAGATAGCGTTGAATGCCTCTTCGGACTTGCACTAATGTAAGATAGACTTGAAAAAATTTGACCCGGCCCGGCAGCTAAGAAGCGATGTTGATCTTAATACTACTGTAATTTATATATTTTTTTGTCAACTTAACTAACTAGAGGTGACAGTATGAAGCCATTGTATCAACATAACTTAACACTTAACATAACCATCAATCTGTCCATATCTTCGTGGCGTCAGTGTCTGTGTCCATTCTGTTCCTCCCGCGTGCCGTGCCGTGCCGTGCCGTGCTGTGCCGTAGATAGAAAGCTAATTTTCCGTTCCGTCATTTGAGTGTGAGATACATAAGTACAGTAAACATTTTTTCTAAACTCTGAGTAAAACCATATCATTCCTGATCCTGTTTGGGAAGCTTATCTTGTTGACTGTATTTTTATTAGAGTATTTTTATTAGTCTCCCTTTTCAAGTGGTAATCTGCCTCTCCTCACCTCCACTTGTCACCACTTAAGTATAGGAAGCTGAGCACTTGTTGGAATGTATTTTTTACTAGTGGTATAAGAAAGTTTTTTTTTTTTCTTGCTGGAGAAAGTGAAGCAGTATTTAGGTAGATATATATATGGTGTTTATATTTGTATGCTTGTGTGTATGTGTGTGTGTGGATGTACGGATGGCGTGTGCGCATGTGTGCGCATGTACGTTTGGTCAGATGAATTTAAGGTCTCCTAGTGTTTTAGAAAGGTGGAAAAAAAAAAAGTTTGTCTCCTCTTCCTATGCTCCTGTTATTCATTGTCTCCTATCTTCATGTTTGGTGTGTTAATAATGAATGGTTACATCATCATCATCATCATCATCATCATCATCATCATCATCATCATCATCATCCCCAGACGAGGTAGACAAACATGAGACTTTGTGAATCTTTTTTCCAATGATAAAAATAAACTCCATTTTAATCAAGTTACATTTCTCTGCCACAGCTTATTGCCACAGACCAGGCTTAACCCTTCCCCCCGCCCCCCCAAAGCATCTTAATTAACCACAGCACACTAACTACCCACCACCACCACCACCACCTGTACATACACGCCCTCATCCCAGCCACACATCCTTGAATCTTCCTGTTCCGTGGTTCTGTTACCCTCGTGTGTGCTGTTGTTGGTCTTATTTCCCCTCGTGGTGGTGGTGGTAGTGGTGGTGGTGGTGGTTCCCTGTGATAATAGGGATCTGCAGAACCGTGCTGCCACCCTCACAGCCTCCCTTGTAAGATACATTCCACATTGTTTTTGGGTGTGTGCGGTGAGGCAGGTCGGCTCCATCACCCATCACCCGCCCTCTGTCCGGGTGTGGGTGTGGGTGTGGGTGTTATTTGAGACAATCAGGTGAGGTGGTGATGGTTGTTGAGGTGCCGGGATGTGGGTGCCAACTATACTGTGATGCCATACAGTGTTGGTGAAAGATGTAGTGATGTGATGTGATGTGATGCCAAAGTGTGGGTTGTGTGATGTGATGTGTAGTGAAACCTCATTCTAACGAGTCTTAATTAACGTCGCACACCTGTAGCGTTGTGGTGGTGTTGTGTTACCTTTAATTAAGCCTCAACACACCTTAAACATTATACATTTAAGCTGCAGGTGTAAATATTATACATCAAACTGACTATACATCCATAAGGGAAGGATTTGTTAGAGTTAGAATGTGACGTCACTACACCACATCAACCCCAAGCTGGTGTGGCAGGGCTGGGCAGAACATTAAGGGGATGTACCACACGCCTGTCCTGTGTGTTGGGGTGTGGTGCTGCCCGGCTCACCACCACCAGCGTCACAAGAACCTAGGGTGTGGTGTTGGTTCTGGAGGTCTGTGGTTTATGCCAAAGAATAAGATAATTTTCTGTGTCTTTGTCTAGCGTGTGGTGGTGTGGTTGTTCCGCTGTTCCGCTCAGACTGTTTGTGTTGTATTGTTGAAAGTCATTTTTTTTACAGCTTCTTGTGTGTGTATTTCCTTAAGAGTTATGTGAGTGTTTGAGTGCTGCCGCCGCCGCCGCTGCTACAGCCGGCTGTTTTCATATTACTTTTGTTTTGTTTAGATCATTAGTGAATAATGAATAATGAATAAATATTTTAAAGGTCAAGTGTAGTGTTTCCTGTACACGATTGTTATTAAGTTGGTTATAGTTGTTTAAGTGTTTATAATGTGATGGTGTTACGTATTCCCTGTGGTGTTATTAGGTTATGTTACCACTAATTAAACACACACACACACACACACATATATACACATGGCTGTCAAATCATACACATTATTCATGTTTTAAATATTGATTATTGATGAATTAAAAATATTTGCATGATGAGACTTAGACTAATACAAGCTCAGCTGTTTGGTCACCACTGCCAAGTCAACACCACACCACACTACACCACACAATACCACACCACATCACAACTTAACAAAACAAACATACAAACATACACACTAATCACCTCACTCAACGATTTCTCAACTACAAGAAAATAGTATTAATAATTTTTCCAAACTACAGCAAAACTAGTGTTAATATTTTCTTTCAATTACAAGAAAACAAGTATTAATAATTTTGTTCCAACTACAAGAAAATTAGGTTAGTATTGATAATTTTTTCCCAATGCTTGAGTTACATTAATGGAATACAACGGAATGGCAGTGAAAATAAATGTTTTCATCCTCAGTGTGTGTGTGTGTGTGTGTGTGTGTGTGTGTGTGATGGAGTGGTGATGCAACCTTACACATTATCACATTATAGTGGCAATGCCCCGTACACACAACCTCATACACATGGCTTCGTACACACATGAAGAAAGAATCGCAAGTTTTTATATCTATCGCAAACATTTTTTTCACAATCTCGCTCATTGATACGAAGAGAATGCTGAATACAAGAATAGTAGTTTCGAAAATACATATCAGGATTTGAAATGCTGCTTAACTATTAATATAAGAGAGAATTTGTGGGTGTAGCCTTAGGTAGATAAATGTCAAAATAACTATACATTCTGAAAACTTCCTCTTCTTTCCTTACTACAAACACACTCTTTCCTTCCCTTCCCTTTCACGTTAAGTCTCACCACTGAAGAAAGGAACTACATAGAGATTCTGCACAAGAGATAAATTGACGCACACACACACACACATACACATACATACACACACACAACACTTATTATTATACACACACATTGATTGGTCATATTATCATCCCCAGCAAATATTGTCCTCGCACCCCCAGCCACCACCACCACCACTACCTGACCTCACCACACTTTTAATACGTACACTTATGTCTTTAAATTACAATAAATCTAACCTCTTATCCTCCTCCTCCCTACTCTCCCTTACAGACCAATACTGTGACCTCACCTAACCTTAACACACTCTACAAAACAAGTGTCTGTTTTTTCCTATACAAGTGAAGAGTTATTGATGGAAGCTTAACTTATCCTTATAACCTTCAGGCCGCCCCTAGATGCTCCTGGATACCCCTAGATGTCCCTGGCTACACTCAGCACCTTCCTCATCCACATACACACACGCACACAGACACACATTCCCTTAGATCATTTTGAGCAGCGTACAGGTGGTTTGCAATACGCACACACACCTGTTCCTCCAGCCTCTGTAGGGACCCTGGGGAGCACTGCCAACTAAAAGATTCTAAACAAGGCACCTTAAAGCCAATCTTCCCCCCAGACTCCCTAGATAACCTAGAACTCACTCCCCCAACACACGCACATACACACACACAACACGCTCACTCGTAACTGTCGTGATGTTGATGTAAGTACTGCCACCACAAAGCACTATCCAACCTCCTACAGCAGCACAGATGGTGGCAGTACTTACAGAACATGACAGGTTAGCAAGGGAGTGTGGTGGGTGTTGGCAGGGGGGTGAGCAGGGTCAGTTGTATCCTTCTTTGCGGTAGTGTTCCCATTTGCCGTGGTTCAAGGTCGAGATATCCTCCACCGCGGCGATATCCTCAAGGTAGGATGCAAGGCGTAGGAGTTCCCGGTCTGTTACGCGGTTGACGTGAGCTTGGCGGAATGCGCGGATCTTGAGGCCGTTCTGCGGGTTCATGAGGAAGTTCCGTCGTAGGTCGTCGAACATTATGGTGTTCTGTTGGGAGTAGTGCTCATACTTCCCCCACACCACGCCCAGCGGCTTCACCTGTGACGCCAATGCAGAACAATAATCATGAACAACACAGCACACATTTTAGCGCCTCAATAAAACAGAAAAATCACATGAAAGAAGAAAAAAAAGTTGCACAATCACGAAACAAAAAAGTGAGAAAAAAACGAAGAAACTATAGATGCCATGAACTCAAAAAAACAACTTAAAAAAAAACAAAACACAATCACAACCCTTTCTCTACCCACCTCAATAACACCGTACTTCTGAGTCTCAACGGTGATCATTGCCAGAGAGTCGAGGTAGAACGCCACCTTGTAATCAGGATGGGTAGACACTCCTAACAGCTTCATCTTCTCTACTATCCATTTCATGCTTGTGGCAGACCAGATCACAATGTCATAGTGCTGGGGGGGGAGGGAGAGGAGGTAGAGGGGAAGGTGAGATTTTTTAACATAACCTAACCTACACACATACACAGACACGTACATTGATAAGTATTAAACACCATAGAACACACACATTTAGACCTCTACATATATCCACCTTGTAAGCAGAGGTGAGGAATTCGTGTAGGTAAGGCCTCATAAGCTCGGCCCCAGTCTCGGCAGTGGAGCGATGGTCAAAGAGAGTGTAGTCAATATCCAATACCAATAACTTCTTGCCTGGCCTCATGTTGTTCAATAGCTTCACCTTGTACTCCTTCACTCTCTTCTGGACCTAAACACACGTCACCCCCAAAAAATGTAGTCAGGGTAATGTGTTTTAGGTTATTTTTAAAGGATATGTTTAGTATTGCAATGTAGAGATAAGATAAAGATTATGGAAAAAGTATATGTTATGGACTAGTTTTGATATATACGTAATCTATTAATTCAGCGGAGAAAGAAAAGATTAATAAAAAAAATAAACATATATAGTATTACACAGCGGAGACAAACAAAATAATTACACAATACCTGTAGAAAGAGTGTATGTAAAAAAACACATAAAAAAACGTATAATATAACAAAATAATAATACAATAACCATACAAATTAACTCCACGTAATATTCTCCTTCCTACCTTATGTAAGTACTCTGCCCTGTTCTCAATGGCTACGTCCTCCTCCTCTATGTCAAGGTCGTTAATGACAGGCGGGAGGTTTTCAGGGATCCTCTGGGCCTCCGCAACACTACTCTCAAGGGACCCGATCATCATTATCTGGGGGCGTGGATTGGGGGTTAAAAGGTGGGCGTGTGTGTGTCTGTCTCTTGTATTAATAGATGTACTGGTGGTTATAGTGTATATAAGGACGTGTGGTAGCGTGGCTCAGTCTCTTGTGTCCAGACTACAGCTAGAAAGGTAAGGGATTCGTGTGTTGAGAAGGGAAGTGAAAACACGTGGAACCTTCCTAGTAATATTCATGTCTAATCTAAAACTGCCCTCCCAGATACAACTCCCGAGAGGATCAGCACATGACTGTCTTCTTATTGCTGGAGCTTCTGAGGCTGCCTGTGAGGTAGACTGAACAAGTGGATGAAGAGGCAGGAAGCACATGGTGACACGGACACACGGACATCAGTGAAGTGAGTGCTATTCGGCTACTTCCCCCCCATTAGTCCCCTCACGTAATTAGATAGGGTTAGCTAGATATTTTCATGTGTGTGTTAACATGTTGTGTGTGGCAATTTATAGTTTGTGTATTGTAATGTGTCGTGTGTGGTAAGACAAGTAAGTGTTTGTAAAGACATCACACGAATTCAGCAAGTTGTCTGTCACCAAGTTTTTTTTTATTTTACTCTTTTCTTTTCTTTCATCGGCCTAAGGGAAAGGGACCTAATAGAAGGGTAGTCGTGATAGCAGTGGTATAGGTAGAATTAGTGGTGTAGGTAGTGGTGGCAAGCGGTACAGAAAGTGACTACAGTGGAGGTTAGTACTGGACTTGGTACAGTGGGTTTGGTACAGTGGTGGCAGCAGTGTCGATGCCAATTGGTACATATATATAAGTATTAACAAGTATTTATAAGTATTTATAAGTAGCCTCTTCTCTACCCACCTTAGTGCCCGGTCGCAAGCCAATAGCACCCATCTTGGTGTCATCATCGGGATACTTGCCTGAGAGAGAGAGAGAGAGAGAGAGAGAGAGAGAGAGAGAGAGAGAGAGAGAGAGAGAGAGAGAGATTTAAAGTAATATATTTTTTGTTGACTTGTATAATATGACGTGTTTTATAAAGCACTATAACACACACACACACACACACACACACACACACAATTACCTTTCAGTTTGAGGTTCAACAGTTTTTGTCTATGTGGCATGACACCAGTGAGTCCTTCAATAGTATCCTTAAACTCCTTGACGGTCATGGTGTCCTCCTCCACCTCCACCTCGTACTCCTTCCCACTCCACTTCACTGTAATCTTCATCCTCCTACTCCTCTTCCTCTTCCTACTCCCAACGCTTCTGCCTCTTCCTTGTCTCCTCTCTCTCTCTCTCTCCCTCCCTCCTTGTCTTCTTCGTTTATCTCTGCTTTATAAAGGTCAGGTTAGTTTAGGGTGTTTTCCAAGGCAGACACGCAACAAGGTCGGGTCGCGGAGGTACAGGTCAGGTCAGATGGTTTATAAAGGTTTCAATGTGGTATTTTAAGCCTCACGGTGTTTCTGAAGGTGAGTGTTGTGCCCCAGGTTATGTTGGAAGGCAGGTCACGCAGCAGGGAGGTCAGGTCGCAGAGGTACAGGTCATGTCACTGATGTCAGATCCAGCGGCGTCTTCTGCCTCATGTTTATACCGCTTAGACTATCTTACTTTTACATACTCAACTTATTATTACTATCATACATTTAATCGTCCTTCTAGTACTATATAAATGATTGAATATAAATTAGATTATGTAATTGAGTCGTGTTTATTGATTTATTATTTGTTTTATTGAGTTTTAAGTTTTATCTGAGTGTAGGACGCAGGTTAAAAATCAACCCTAATATTCCTCTATTATACCCTCAACCATCCTTCTAGTACCATATAGATAATCAAATATAAATTAGATTATATAATTAACTCGTATTTATTGATTTTTTATGTTTTATTGAGTTTTAAGTGTAATCATAGGTTAGGCGGCAAGGCCATGACGGTGAGAATGTGACGAAATAGAGTAACAAAACATATGCAACGTAATCACTAATACTAATATCATGATTTTTACAGCTACTACTACTATTTCTACTACTACTATTGCTACTACTACTACTACTACTACTACTACTATTACTATATTTCTATATGTATGTTTGTGTGTATGTTGCATGTATGGAGAGTGTATGTAAGGATGATTGTGTCACCTGTCATTATAACCAGGTGTGGAGGTGATATTAGTGTAATTAGTGAATTAATAAGTAAATCATTAAGTTACCGTGACTGAATCAGCGCTCACTCGAAGCTTCCATCTTGCATAATAACAAAAACAAATAATGACACGTGAATATTTACACGGTGTACAATTATATATATCTTTCTATGTATATACCTGGAGAATACTACACAATTAAACAAGGAATCTAGGTGTATATAAAGACTATTAATTTTACCACAAAGTCTTATCTCATTGTTAATAATGACACAAAGAGATTTTTAGAGATAACGGGACTGGAGGCGTTTAGGAAGACTAGCTTATATATCATAAAACTAAGTATATACACTTTCATATCATTATCTACACCTTACAAATAGTATAAAATCATCATTGATAGTCATATAGGAGATTAATATTGACGTAGAAGATAAAAAATTGAGATGGCGGGGCTGGTGGCGTCTGGCAAGGCTAGCTTATGTATCCCTAAACAAAGTATATACACCATTATAACATTATCTACACCATACATATCACTATAAATCATCATTAATATATGCAGAGAAGGTGTTGTTTAAAGATGGCGGGTTTTTTCGAGTATCCAATGGCAGAGTAGTATGTGGCGTCCAAGTTGATCCGTCCATCCGCGCATTCCACTTGCACTTCCACCTCGACCAGTGTGCCGCCATACATCGTTCCTGCCCCACGCCTTCCCCACAGTCACCATGGCCGAACAGTGCGTCTCTAAGGCTGAGTACATCTATTAAGAGTCCATTCAAGGGCCGAGGATGGTGTGGTTGAAAGGGAAATGGTGAAAATGGGTGATAATGTTGAGGTGATACCGGCTTGCTAGGGTCCGCTCGTCTTAGTGTTTTTATGTGTTTTAAAGGTTATGTGTGTGTTTTTGGGGATGTTTGGTAGTGTTTTGGGGTGGTGTGGTGTGTTTGGTTGTGGTAGGGTATGATGTAAGGTAGTATAAGGTGTGTAATAGGGTGTAAAGTGAATATATAAGGTGTAAGGGAGGGTAGGGACGAGCCGCCTCTAAACCTTCAATTTTGCTCCGTCACCGCTATGTCCACAACATCCTCCACTTTTTTTTCCTCCTTCTCCACCCTTCCCACCCTTCCTCCACCTATCTTTCACTCATCATATCCTATAAACATCCTTTATTATTGATTCCCATCCCTCGTGGCCCCAAGGAGAGTCACTGAGGCCGGAAATGAGAGGTTGAGAACTCGTTGTTTACACGGACAAAGGTGCAGCTGATGCAGTACCGACCCCCCCTCACCCCTCTTGCCTCCCCTCTCCCTCCTTCCTTCATCGGGGCTTGTATATGACGTGACCTGTACTTGTTCCATACCAGTATTATATAGGATGATGGTAGGACTATGTGGTATTGTTGCATCATGTTTGGTTATGCTGTATGTGTGTGTATTAATGTGCGTGCGTGTGTTTGTGTACGTATGTGTGTGTGTGTGGTTGTGTTTGGGTCTGGTGTTAGTGTTAGGTTCAAGTTTGGTGTGTTATTATTAGTTAGGTATGTGATTTATTTGTTTATTAAGTGTTACGTAACTATTTTTATTATTTATTTATCAGAAAGTGACACATAGGATTACTTGCAAATCTTTGAGTTCAGGCAGCCTGGTGGGGCTCGACAATTTGTAATGGGTATTATTATTATTATTATTATTAGGTTTATTAAAAGTTTTATTACCGTAGTTATAATTGGTGCAAAGGTTATGGTGTAGCATGTCAAAAGTTTGTGTCTGTGGCATTAATAATTATCGGATAAAAAAAGGAAAAAATTATTATATACATTAATTTTGCACTAGTAAGACGAAAGGAAGAGGTTTTAACACCAGGGAGTTGAGGCAGCTTCATAGAGACCTGTTTTTCCTTCACACACACACACACACACACACACACACACACACACACACACATACACACATACACATTTCCTCCCTCCTTGCACACTAAAACTAACCTTACCTTCCCAAACACACCCTAACCTAACCATCCCCTTTCTCCCCCACCCCAGAGAAGACTTGGCCACCGCTATCCTGAAGGAGAAGAAGAAGCCGAACCGTTTGGTGGTAGAGGATGCGGTGAATGATGACAACTCTGTGGTAGCCTTGAGTCAGGCTAAGATGGATGAACTGCAGCTGTTCCGCGGCGACACAGTGCTGATCAAGGGGAAGAAACGCAAGCAGACAGTGTGTATTGTGTTGTCGGATGATACCATGAGTGACGACAAGATCAGGATGAATCGTGTGGTGAGTGTGTGTGTGTGGGTGTGTTTTTTTTCTCTATTTTTTTGGTATATTTATTTTCTGTTATTATTATTATTATTTTTTTTTTTTTGGTATGATTTAGTTTGTTTATTCTGTTTATTTTTGTCGTTATTTTTTTTGTTTTAATTATTTTTTGGGAGTGTGGTTTTGGTGGCGTAGATATTGTATTTAATTTATTTTCTATACATATACATTGATTTATATTTCCATTCATCATCATCATCATCATCATCATCATTAAAAAACAACCATAAAAAATAATACACTGATAAATATAAGTAAAAATAATAAAAAATGCCGTAACTCATCCGCCTTTCATCCACAGGTGCGTAACAACCTTCGCATCCGCCTGGGTGACATCGTGGCCATCCAGCCGTGCCCGGATGTCAAGTATGGCAAACGCATCCACGTTCTGCCCATTGACGACACAGTGGAAGGCCTCACAGGGAACATTTTTGAGGTGGGTGGATGAGGTGGAGGGAGGGGTTGGTGGATGAGGGTGGAGAAAAGGTGTGGAGGAGGAGGGAAGGTGTGTGGAAGGGAGAGGAAAGTTTGGTGGATGAGGGTGGAGGGGAGGGAAGGTGTGTGGAGGGAGGGAAGGTGTGTGGAGGGTGGAGGAAGGGTTGGTGGAGTGGCCTGGAATAGGTGGATAGAGGTGTGTTGAGGGAGGAAGGAGGAAGGAGAATAAGAAAAAGTAACAGAGAAAGAGAGAGAATAATTAACATCATTATATATCAAATAATCCATAATTAACAAAATAAATAGAAGAAAAAAAAACAACACAAACCTCACTATAATTTTTCCCTCATTACAACCATAATTATTAAAACACAAAAAACAACTGACCTTACTTTCTCCCCCTTAAGGTGTACCTCAAGCCTTACTTCCTTGAGGCTTACCGTCCTATCCACAAGGGTGACCTGTTCCTTGTGCGTGGAGGGATGCGCGCCGTGGAGTTCAAGGTCGTGGAAACTGACCCCGCACCTTATTGCATAGTGTCACAGGATACAGTCATCTATTGCGAGGGAGAGCCGGTCAAACGAGAGGTGGGTGTGTGTGTGTGGGAGTATTTTTTTTGTGTGTATGTGTGTATGTGTGAGTTTTTGTGTACATGAGGTGTGTGTGTGTGTGTATTAAGATATATAAAACCAAGTTAACGTGTGTGTGTGTGTGTGTGTGTGTGTGTGTGCCGCAGGAGGAGGAGGAACAGCTGAATGAGGTTGGCTATGATGACATTGGCGGGTGCCGTAAGCAGCTGGCACAGATTAAGGAGATGGTGGAGCTGCCTCTCCGTCACCCTTCTCTCTTCAAGGCCATTGGTGTCAAGCCCCCCAGAGGTAAGAGGAGGAGGAAGAGGAAGAGGAGGAGGAGGAGGAGGAAGAGGAAGAGTAATGTAGTAATAGAATAGAATATAAAGAAAATATAGAAAAAAGTATAAAAATAAGAAGAATATTGTAGTAATGTAATAAGAAAATTTCATATTTGCTTTTTTGTGTCATATGTAAATGTGTTATGTATCCTCGTTTCTGTGTGTACGTATGTGTGTGTGTGTGTGCGTACAGGTGTGTTAATTAACCCCTTCCAGGTATCCTCCTTTACGGGCCGCCTGGTACGGGCAAGACTCTAATTGCCCGAGCTGTGGCCAATGAGACGGGAGCATTCTTCTTCCTCATCAACGGCCCTGAAATCATGTCTAAGCTGGCAGGTGGGTGTGTGTGGGTGGGTGTGGGTGTGGGTGGGTGTGGGTGTGATGGGGTGGGGTACAGGAGGGGTATGTTAGACTATGAATAATGATAATGATGAAAATAATGTAGGTTATCCAAAGAAATTATAACCAAACGTAATCTAACCTTAACCTAACTTAACATATCCTTAATCTAACTTAATCTTCACCTAACCTAATCTAACCTTAATCTAACATATCCTTCACCTAACCTAATCTAACCTTAATCTAACATAACCTTCACCTAACCTAACATAACCTTAATCTAACTTAACCATAACCTAACCTAACCTTGCCTAACTTTGCCTAACCTAACCTAATCTAATCTACCTTAAACTAACCTTAATCTAACCTTAACCTTACCTTACCTTACCTTACCTTACCTTACCTAACCTTAACCTAACCTAACCTAACCTAACCTAACCTTACCTTACCTTACCTTACCTTACCTTACCTTACCTTACCTTACCTTACCTTACCTTACCTAACCTTACCTTACCCTAACCTAACCTAACTTAACCTAATCTACCTTAACCTAACCTAATGTAACCCCTTAATGATCGGTACAGGAGAGTCTGAGAGCAACCTGCGGAAGGCTTTTGAGGAGGCGGAGAAGAACGCGCCGGCCATCATCTTCATTGACGAGATTGATGCCATCGCCCCCAAGCGTGAGAAGGTGAGGGAAGCAGTGTGTGTGCGTGTGTGTGTGTGTATGGAGAGAGTATGTATGTATGTATGTGTGTGTGGATGGAAAGTGGACAGAGAGTGTGTGTGTGCGGAGAGAGAGAGTGTGTGTATTTGGACAGAATGTGTATGTGTGTGTGGGGAGTGTGTGTGTGTGTGGATGGAGAGAGTGTGTATATGTGTGTGTACTAAGAGTGTGAGTGAGTGTGTGTGTGTGTGTGTGTGTGTGTGTGTGTGTGTGTGTGTGTGTGTGTGTGTGTGCGTTATTTTATCATTAAACAGCCCAGCCAGAGAAAGTCAAATTTTTAGCACCCAGAAAAAAAAAAATAAAAATAAAAATCCTCATCCACTTACTCATCCACTTACTCATCCACAGACTCATGGTGAGGTGGAGCGCCGCATAGTGTCCCAGCTGCTGACCTTAATGGACGGCCTCAAACAAAGGTCACATGTGATTGTAATGGCCGCCACTAATAGGCCTAACTCCATTGACCCGGCCCTTAGGAGATTCGGAAGGTTCGACAGGGAGGTGGATATAAGCATTCCTGATACTACTGGTGGGTGTCTGGTTTTTTTTTTTTTGGGGGGGGGGTTAGGGGAGTTTTTTGGGGGTTTTAGGGGTGTATTTTTTGGGGGGCGATTTTATTTTGTTTTGTTTTATTTATTTTGTCTTATCTGGGGGTTTCATTTTTTTTTTTTTTTTGGGGGGGGGTTAGGTTTTTTTTTTGGGGGGGGGTTTAGTTTTTTTTTTTTGGGGGGGGGTTAGGGGTGTTTTTTTTTGGGGGGGGGTTAGGGGTGTTTTTTTTTGGGGGGGGGTTAGGGGTTTTTTTTTTTTTGGGGGGGTTAGGGGTGTTTTTTTTTGGGGGGGGGGGAAGTGGTACGTTTTTTTTATTTTATTTATATTTATTTATTTATTGATTGATTGATTGATTGATTGATTGTTAATGTGTGTGTGTGTGTATGTGTGTTGATAATTATGTATGTGTACGTATATATGTGTATATCTATAATTAGGTGAAAAATATGTATATGTGTGGTTTTCATTGTTTTCTAATTACATATATACATTTTACCACCTCCACCACCACCACCACCACCACCACCACCACCACCACCACCACCACCACCACCACCACCACCACAGGCCGTCTGGAGGTGCTCAGAATCCACACTAAGAACATGAAACTCTCTGATGACGTTGACCTTGAGCAAATAGCAGCGGAGACTCATGGTCACGTAGGGGCTGACCTTGCCGCCCTGTGCTCTGAGGCGGCCCTACAGCAAATCAGGGAGAAGATGGACTTAATTGACCTTGATGATGACCAGATTGATGCTGAGGTAAGGTCACGAGACACGAGAGGTCATGTTGTTGTGGGGGTGATTATTGATTTTTGTTTATTTATTTATTTCTATTTTTCTGTCTGTTCTCTCTCTCTCTCTCTCTCTCTCTCTCTCTCTCTCTCTCTCTCTCTCTCTCTCTCTCTCTCTCTCTCTCTCTCTCTCTCTCCTTCAATTCTATCCTCTATTCCCCTTGTACTCACTCCTGTATCTCTCCTTCCCTTCCCTTCCCTTCCCTTCCCTTCCCTTCCCTTCCTTTCCCTTACATTTCCCTCACATTCCCTCCACATACATTCCCTCCCCTTCACACCCCTTCACTCCCCTTCACTCACACCCCTTCACGTCCCTTCCTACAGGTCCTAAACTCCCTTGCGGTCACCATGGAGAACTTTAGATTTGCAATGGGCAAGAGCACACCATCAGCCCTGCGTGAGACTGTGGTGGAGGTGCCGAACATTTCCTGGGAAGACGTGGGAGGACTCGAGAATGTCAAGAGAGAACTGCAGGTAAGAGGAGGAGGAGGAGGAGGAAGGTTAATAAGGAAAAAATCTATATATATAACCACAACACCAGAATTAATTGTATATGTTATCAATTGTGTGTGTTATCAATCTTATATGTTATCAATCTTATGTGTTACCAATCCTATGTGTTACTCTTACTAATGCTCTGTTCTCTGGGGGTGTTTTTTCATGGTATAGGAATTGGTTCAGTACCCCGTGGAACACCCAGACAAGTTCCTCAAGTTTGGTATGACTCCAAGCAAGGGTGTGCTCTTCTACGGACCTCCAGGGTGTGGTGAGTATATGTACTACTATTTTGTACTACTATTTGTATTTTGTTTGTATTCCTATCATACTCTACATGAAAATCCTCCACCTCCTCCACCTCCTCCACATTCATTCTGCCTTCCACTGTACAGGTATATAATTAACCTTAACCTAACCTAATCTAACTCTCCCCCAGGTAAGACACTGCTAGCTAAAGCCATCGCTAATGAGTGCCAAGCTAACTTCATCTCCATCAAGGGCCCAGAGCTGCTCACTATGTGGTTTGGAGAGAGTGAAGCTAATGTGCGGGATGTGTTTGATAAGGTGAGAGAGAGAGAGGGTGAGTGAGTGTGTGTGTGTGAGAGAGTGTGTGTGTGTGTGTGTGTGTGTGGGTGTGAGAGAGAGAGAGAGGGTGATGTGATATACTTGTGTCAGTTTAATTAGGAGGAAAAAATATCTCGCTAATGTATTTTCTTTGTATTAATTGACGAAGAATATATTGTTTACTATACCAGATAGGAAAGAATTATGTTTTGTATGTGTGTCTGTTTCTGCGTGTGTATTTCTCTGTGTGTGTGCGTTTTGATGTGTACTCATGTTCGTGTGTGTGTGCGTGCAGGCCCGTACAGCAGCCCCATGTGTGCTGTTCTTTGACGAGCTGGACAGCATTGCCAAGGCTAGAGGTGGATCAGTCAGCGATGGTGGCGGCGCTGCGGACAGAGTCATCAACCAGGTGAGTGGAGGGAAAGGGGAAGGGGAGAGGAGACGTAAAGGGAGGAGGAAAAAGGGAAGGGGAGAGGTGAGGAAAGGAAGAAGGGAAGGGAGATGGTATGAGGAGAGAAGAGGAGAGAAAAGGAAGATAGTAAGGGAAGAGAAGAGGGAAAGAAAGGGAGATGGTGATGATTTTAGCAGAAGTAGTAGTAGAAATAGCAATAGTAATAATAATAGTAGTAGTAGGAGTAGTAATAATAGTAGTAGTAGTAACAGTAAGGAGGTATATATAACAAGATTCCTTCCACAGGTACTTACAGAGATGGACGGGATGGGAGCCAAGAAGAATGTGTTTATTATTGGTGCCACAAACAGACCCGACATCATTGACCCGGCCATCCTACGTCCTGGCCGCCTTGACCAGCTCATCTACATCCCTCTGCCGGATGAGAAGTCTCGCATCCAGATCCTGAAGGCGTGTCTCCGGAAGTCACCCGTCTCTAAGGTGCGGAAAGGTGGATGATTTGTGTGTGTGTGTTTGTGTGTGTATGTGAGGTATGTTATGGGTCGAAATTGATTAGTTTTTTATTTTTTTTTAATATATATTTTTGTTACTTTCTATTTTCTATTGTTTGACCTTACCTAACCTGACCTTCTTACCTGTCCTCCCTTAGCGCGTGGACCTTGATTACCTGGCCAAGGTGTCCCACGGATTCTCTGGCGCTGACCTGACTGAGATCTGCCAACGTGCGTGTAAGCTTGCTATCAGACAAGCTATTGAGGCGGAGATACGCAGGGAGAAGGAAAGGGCTGAGGGTGACAACATGGAGGTAAGGTGGTGGTGGTGGTGGTAGTGTTATTGTTATTATTATTAGTGTTATTGTTGTTATTGTATATTATTGTTATTCATCTTTCCCCTTCTCTCATCTCCCTCTTCCTCAACTCCCTACATCTATCTATCTCCCTCTCTCCTTATCTCTCTTCATCCCTCTCCCTCTCCCTCTCCTACACCCAGATGGAGGAGGAGGACGCGGTGCCAGAAATCACCCGGGACCACTTTGAGGAAGCTATGAAGTATGCGCATCGCTCTGTATCCGACAACGACATCAGGAAGTATGAGATGTTTTCACAGACCCTCCAGCAGAGTCGCGGGTTCGGGTCAAACTTCCGCTTCCCCGATCAGCAGGGACAAGGAGGCAGTAGTCAGGGGGGCAATTTTGGAAATGATGGAGAAGATGATGATTTGTATTCCTAAGTTTATATCTCTTTCTTACTTTTTCAATGCACCTCTGAGCTATTACTGATGTCTAATACTGTGGTTGTTTTTTTTATATTATTATTATTATTATTATTATTATTATTACTGCTGCTGTTAATGGAGGAGGTGATGTACAGTTGCTATCACCATCATCATTATTATTATTATTATTACTAAATGTGGAGAAAGACAGGAAGGAAAGAGATTAGGAGACACACACACACACACACACATATATACATACACACAGACATAACTTTGAAGAGAGATAGAAATAGAGAGGATTAGGTTAAAAGTCATGAATAATAAACACATACATACACACGTATACATACACACACACATACATGACCCAGTAAATGACAGTCAGTGTAATAAAGGGGATGCAATTACTTAGAGAGACCCGTCTTCCACCCTTCCACCAAGACCGTGTAAGGGTGTGGATGGCCTGACCTAGGATGGAAGCTACTGGCCAAGGGTATATAATAGACTAAGGGTGCCCAGCAGTGCTCCGGGGCAAGGGAAGGGTAAGGCTCATACCCGCCCCGCCCCGCCCCGCCCTGCCCCGTCCCACCACCCAGGACGAGGCAAGGTAAGGCAGATAACCCCACGGCCACCAGGAGCCTAAGTAAAGGTGTTTTATATTGTAGAGACATTACATTGTGGTGTTATTTTTGTGTATCTAAGGGATGATATGAGGAAAGTGTCTGCATTCTGGTGTGTTGGTTGGAGTAGAGTTTTACTGTAGATTTTTAAGGCTGTTTTTCATTGCATTATAAAACGTGACTACCATATTTTTTTTTTTTCCTTCATTTTTTATATCTTTATTATTATTTTTTTTTTTACATATTTTCATTGAGTTTGTTTTGATCTTGTGTTGTGAGAGTGTGGCAGTGTTTAACCTGCACTCAGACGAGGAGAGGAGAGGTGGTAGTGTTGGCTGCTGTCGGAGATGCAAGGTGTCTGTATTATAATGAACTGTTTAAGTGTTGAGACATAAACTTAACCTTTTCTTACACATTAAAAGAGAAGTCTTGACTCATGTGTGTATTCCTATAGAACTCCTATGTATGTATATTAATGCTGGTGTATGTGTATGTATATGTATGTTTACAACCAAGAGTGTTAATTTCACTTTGCTCGTTTGACTGCATACTAAGGCACCCAATGAGATGCTCCCCGGCCGTCTCCCCGCTCGATTCACCACCCGACCCTGCCCAGTCAACACACCGGCAGGAGCTCTGCCTTCGCCCAACTTTGTTTCCTGTGCGAGGATATAACTGGACTTTGGTTTTTCTCTAGAATTGACTGGTAAGCCATCAATTCTTTGTGTACAACAGCAAGCTGTTAGTACAGTTGGTTTACATCTTTTGCCCCTTTACAGGTGGGTGGCATGTCGGAGTGAGGCAGTAGCAAGCATGAATCGCCAAGGCGTTCATCAGGCAAGAAGGGTGATAAGAACGGTTCCAAGGAACATAGTTCCAGAATATGGATAGGGATGACAGGTGGGATGGATAAATATTGGAGATAAGGAACTGCCTCGTGTAGGTCATCAACTGGCCTCTTGCAGTCTCCTCAATTCTTATGTTCTTATGGAGATGGGAGGTGGGTGTAGGTAATAAGGGGGATTAGGATTAACAGGAACTACCTAGTGCATCCCTCCGGGCCTTTTGAAGCTTCCTTATGTTATGTAGGACTTTAGGAGTAAAAGACAGTCATGGTATATATTTCTAAAACTTAAGTATTTATTCAATGTTAGGCTACAGTGTGGTAATTATTATAGTTACAACATTACAAGTAAATATATTGTTATAATGATCATCACGAACCACGGAAAAAAAAGTAAGGGTTGGGAAAACATTTGATTTTTTTTTTTCCCGTGGCCAAAGTAAAATTTTTGATTAATAATATGAAAAATACACATGAAATAATAACACTCAATGGTGTAATAAATTATAGATAATATTCAATAAGCAAATTAAGTCCAATAATCCTGAAGCATCTATATTAGGAACAAAAGTGACATATTTTCCAAATGAAGACGTCTTCCCGCCATTTTAGTGTTGGCGAAGCATTGTCAGGGGGAGGACGTGCGAGTCAAGGCTCTACTACAGGTACTTATCCATCCTTACTGCATGTTTAGGGCTAGGGGGGGGGGGGGGTGTTGACCTGCAATGACCAATATGGCGTCTGTGACTGTGTGAGGTGGTGCATTGTGACTCCTAATTAAGGGTTAGTGATAATAAGGTAGTTAATGGTTGTAATTATGAAAACAACGACGTTGGTTATTCCTTAATGGCTTCTTTCTAGCGTCTCCATCCTCATCATCCTTCACTCCTTGCCTGGTTGTCGTTATAGGTTCATATATAACACGATACCTTAAGGATATTGGTAGGATTTCAACGCTCCTACCTCCACCACCACCACCTCCGCATTACTTTGAACACTTGTTCATCGTTATGTAGTCGTTTTCCTCTCTGGGGTGGGCGACGTTCTCTCGGCTACACCCTGGAGAGCCCTTAGGGGTGTAGCAGGGTGTGGTGCGCAGGGTGTCAGGGAAGGGCGGCACGGGGGGCGGCAGGCAGGGCACGTCGTAGATGGGATCTTCTGGGAGTTGACTCATTGTTATGTTGGGGACCGCGCGCGTGTCCCTGGAGCGGCGGCGGCCGTAGTGGCGGCGTAGGGTGAAGAAGACCATCAAGGTGAGGCAGGGCACTATCACGCCCACGCCCACGCCGATCAGGCTCATCATTGCCATTTTGCTTATCGGGTGTGTGGTTGAGGATGGGGTCGGGGACAATGCCGTGGACGGGGCCGGGGACGGGATTGGATCGGGGATGTATGCTGTGTTGTTGTTGACGCAGCTAGGGTGAAGGACAGTGGTGAGGGTGTGTGCCTGCTGCTGCTGCTGTGGTGGTGAGTGCAGGGTGAGGAGGGTGATGTGGTTGTTGTAGAGGCGATGGTCCTCCTTGCCACATGCCAGCTGGGTGAAGGCGCCGG
>JAXIVD010003750.1:0-5000 GCA_036785275.1 Cancer borealis
GTACAATAAAACTTATATTTTCTCAAAAATAGCTATATAACAATCCACTAAACTGGTTTCCAGTTCTATAAAACTTATATTTTCTTCCTTCTAATACTGTTGCATCTGGTACTAAACACTTGAATTTACTATTCTCTATAATCTCTTTTCGTGGCGTTTTATTTTCTTTCGGTACATGCAGTGCATGTTCCAACGATATTTCAACTGTAGTCACATTATTTCCTTCAATATAGAGCTTCAGTGGGTTAGTCTGAAATTTCACATCCTACCTTTTCATAAAATGCCAGCCTAATATCAATTGTGAAGTTAATCCTCTTTCTTCACTAATAATTAATTCATAAATATAATTTCTTCCTCCTATTTCTAGTATTAATCTTATCTTTCCTGCAGTGGCCATAACATTTCCACTTGCGTTACGGATTGTGGTTAAATCTTGAATTATTTTAATTTTTTTCCTAATGCTCTCGCTAACTCGCTAATTCAGCTCCTATTATAGAGACTCCTGCTCCAGTATCAAATAATGCTAATTGCACCTTACCATAATTGCTCCTTACTATTTTTATCTCCTAGTTTCACTTATTTAAATACGTGGCCTGATTTTCCATTTACCGTTCCTATAACTACCATAGATGAATCGCCACCTAAAAATATGACCAAATCGATGATATCTGAGGCTCGATAGTGTTGTGTATCGTGATTGATTAACCCACATCCTTGACAATAAGTCTTATTCTTTCCTGTTGTAGTCTGATGAACCGGGGTTTCCTGTGGGGTGATGGAGTTTACTGGAATACCCTTACTCATTTCTTTCCTTATTGCAACATCCTTAAGCTGAAGGCTTGGATGTGAGGCTACATATTTTAATGTCTTTTTAAAGACAGTCAAAGGAATTTTCATATCATCATCTGTTTAAAATGCATGAGAAGTCTTTGGGTAATGCATTTATAATAATGGAAACCAACATATCACTATAAACTTCCTTGCCTATAGGCTTAAGTGATTCTAACTGTTCAACAATGCCTTCAATTCTGATGTAGAGTTCAGTTAATGTCTCTTTCGGTCTACGAGTAACAGATGACAATTCATGCATAAGGCTTGACTCACTGCCTCCACAAAATACGGTAATCCGATAACCTTAGTAAAATTCTTCCTTGCATTATCTGTAATTGCCCCTACAATATGATCCTTGCCAGGTGATTGTGTTTGAGCCATTTTGTCTAAAGTTTTCTTGCAACACAAGATCAAAAATTAATGGAGTTAATTCTCTAGGCCTCAATTATTTCTTTAAGCTGCTAAGCTTTAATAGTCCAGGATTAACGCATTTCATTCATATAATCATTTGAAAATTATACAATTTTGAAAACTAAGTTGAAATTGCAAAGAATTTTTTTTTTCTTTTGTCTTCAATTGTACGATTGCTTGCAATCTATTAATCCATTTAACAATTTCTACAATGTTGCAAAAAAAAAAAAAAAAAAAAAAAAAAAAAAAAAAAATATATATATATATATATATATATATATATATATATATATATATATATATATATATATATATATATATATATATATATATATATATATATATATATATAACAAAGTCTGCAATGTTGCAATGTTGCAATTACTGCATTGTTGCAATTTATGTAATGATGCCCTTTCTGCAATGTTGCAAGATACAATATATTCAATGTTGCAATATATGCAATGTTGCAATATCATCAATGTTGCAATAATATCCCACCGCTGCCACCAATTTTGTCGCTCGTTATTGCAACGTTTTCGTGTTCTGTCAGTCAACTTATACTTTGGTCACGGGGTACAGAACACTAACTTCTAAAATGATTTTCATTAAAAGATCTTTCCGTTTTCTATAACTTTAATTAACAAATAATCTTCCTTTGCTCCTTCTGTCATATACTAACATCAACTCCTTCTGTCATTTACTAACATCATGCTCCTTCTGTCATATAATAACATAATTCTTTCTTCTTGCTTTGACACATATATAATCAGCACATAAATAATTCTTCTAGGAGCATATAAAAATATTCATAATCATGGAGCAACACTTAATAAAATAATTACGGAGCAATACTTTATAAATCACAAATCCTACATAAAATATCCTTACACTAACATCCTACAGCTGCTTTCAAGACTGCATTAGAACAAGTTTCCACTTACCCCAATATCTCAACAGCTCCATTCTGAGCTGAGTTGATTACTTCTGAGCAGAAGTCTGAGTGAATGCTCTTCTCTAAGCGAGTAAGCCTCTTTTATTTCCAAAATCTAGACAGTTACCAATTCTCTACAGACACAGCATTTGGGGAAGTTCCCATATTGGTTTAAGGCTAATTGTTAGGTTTACAATACTTGGAAATGAATAGTACATCAGTGACGGCTATGACATTGTTTTTAGGCTAATCCTTAGGCTTGTTTTCCCTCTGTGTGGACAACATTTGAACTCTCGTCTCATAAAATCACTTCCGTCTCACAAAATTTATCTTCCCATTTATCTGATTCTCTGGTCATAAGTAAGCATTACGTTTGTCTTTTGCCCTCTGGTCATAAGTAAACATTACATTTGTAGGGCTATGTGTGTAACAACATTTGAACTTCCGTTTCATACTTCACATATATATCTCTTCCCCTTATATCTTATTATCTAGTCTGAATGCTGATATCTAGGTCATATTCCCTTGTACATTTAATTTCCTGTATATAGATTATCTGCGTGTTTACCTGGCGTTCTGATATGGAACACTTGTTGTTTTGATCTCGCCACTGGACTGACCCATAATCTTAGTATGTATTTGATTTCCTCTCCAATATTTACATTTCCTTACCACGTGGTTTCCAAGCCAAGTGGTTACTATTCCACATGTATCTTCCACCTTCACATATCACATAATTATGGTCACGACAAATAGATACAATTGTTTGTTTTTTTATAAAATGAATGTCATACACGAAAGGTAAATCGAAACAAAAACAAAAAAACGCGCACAAAAATAATTGGTATTATTTATTGGTATAATTGGTATAATTTTATTGCTTATCAACTGTACTTTCATTAAAAACGATTCTCTATTTTTGTTCACAAACTTCTTCTTTTTCAAACGGAGTTAGCAATTTTTTTTGTAGCTCTCGAGGAATATTTTTTTCTTGTACAAAAAAAAAAAAATAAAATAAAATAAAATAAAATAAAATAAAATAAAAATAAATAAAAGTTCCGTGTGTGGAAGTTCACGGTACATTTGTGGACGATGTTATAACTACCATGACTAAGCAGGAGGATCAGAGTTGTTATAAACCATTGTTAAGTCCACCATGACCTTGGAAACAGTGTAGGTTTAAAGGAGGCAGATGTAAGATGTGAACACGAACTAACATGAAGGTATGAAAACCGATGGATAAGGAAGAAGGGAAGAGATCCAAACTTTGAAAATAAAGAATACAGATAAAGAACTTGAACATGAAGTTACGTGAAAGATTAGAAACTGGTGGATAAGGAGGATGGGAAAGAGGATGAAAATTAAGATGAAGTTATGAATGAAGAAACATAAGATTCAGTTTAAAGTTTGAGTCTATTGAAATAACCACGTAATGACAATGCCCATTTAATATGAATAACAGTTTTGAATTATTTTCTTCTTTCTATTCATCCTTTGCAGTTCCCTTAACATTTTTTTAAACATTTTCTTTCATGTTCATTTTCTTATTTCTATATATCTTTTGCACTTTCATTTCTCGCCTCCCCCTCTTCCCGCTCCAAAATAATTCACTGTTCTCCATCTCAATCTCAGGAAACAAGGAATCCAATGCTTAGAGAAACACATTGCATCTGATACTAGTGACGCGTTACGTGACATGTGAACGCACGTACGCGAACCAGGTGATGCCACGAACACCTGGACTAACACTAATTAATGTCCATGGAGAAAGTCGAAGGAAAGTGAAAAAAAACATGAATAAGGAAATGCAGCGTAAAGTTGTTGTTGCTGCTGATGCATAGCGAAAGACTGCAAGGAAAATCATAAGAAAGGAAAGGAAATTAAGAGGAAAAAATATCGAATATTAAGATAACTTATATACATGAACGAAGATGATTGTGAGGAGACAGTGAAAAGTAAAAATGGTGAAGTGATAATAGGCAATGAGTGTGGAGACGTAAGAAGAACTAAAGCATATGCATGGAGAGTGAATACTGACTTTAAGGTGACGCAACATTCACCAACTTTGTGGGGCGTCAGGCAGCCTAGTGATGCATGCCTAGTGTAATAGTGTGTGTGTGTGTGTGTGTGTGTGTGTGTGTATACACACACACACACACACACACACACACACACACACACACACACACACACACACACACACACACACACACACACATACACACACACACACACACACACACACACACACACACACACACACTAAGTGTATATAGGTAAAGAATAGAGATATACATAAGAAAATAACGCCCATCCTTGATAGGCCGCACGTCACACTGAACCATGGATTCAGCCTCGCGTCGCTGCCATTCTGCGACAAACATCCGGTTTACTGTGTAACACGGCATCACGCTTTCTTTGCGGCCATTGGTGTGTCACTTCTCCTTGGTGGAGTCTCGAAGGATCAAGACGGAGTGACTTGCGTTCATGTCCTGCCAGGCAATCGTTGAACCTGGCGGGAATGAGGATCCTGCGGCAAGCTGTGCCGTCCTGGTTCACTCCCTTAATGGGAGTAATGGATAGCTGGGGGCACCCCTCCCCCTCAGGGGTGCCTCCTACTGGTGAGGTCCTACACCACATACCCGTCTTCTCCCCAGACGGATAGCTGGGGACACCCCTCCCCCTCAGGGGTGCCTCCTGCTGGGTGAGGTCCTACACCACATACCCATCGACTCTCACTGGGAGTGACTGATTCTTACCGACACCCGTTCTGCTCCTACTAGGAAAAGGAACACACATGTCCGCTCCGTAATAAGATATGATG
>JAXIVD010003750.1:12500-40000 GCA_036785275.1 Cancer borealis
AAGGAGCAATTTAAGTGTAGCTCCGCTGTCCCCAGAATTTGGCATTTTTGAGATTTAGAAAATAAAAATTTGCAATAGAACTGACTGCTGGTCCTAATAGTCTACAAAAACAAGAGAACAGGAAACCTTTATAAAGAACAAAATTATCACCTTCCTTCCCGGCTTCAGTATCCTGGTGGATCAGAGGAGCTTGAAGAGATTGGTGAGTCACTACACGTAGCAACACTTACTGTTGAAGATGAGAAATCAAAACTTATCTCCCTTACAACCATTACTACCACTCATGATTTCATTCTATCTAAACACAATATTTTCTATTGATCTATTAAATACTTCAAATAGAGGTGAAGTCTGAGCACATAACTTTATATGAGCAAATTTGAATGGTAGACCTTGGGGTTTGTGCAACATTAAACATTCTTGCATCACACACCACTACACTTGCAACAATATTTCTTTCCATTGGTGAGTTTTGTTTATTGCTAATCAACTCTTTGGAATCCAATATTATTACACTATAAATATTAAGCTACTGATTGTCAGCTAGTGGAGGAGTTGGATCACTGTATAGGAGGAGGAATGGGTGAAAAGAAATACTTTGAGGTGGTTTGGTCATATTGAAAGGAATAATAGTGAAGGGTTTGTGAAGAAAGTGTATGTGAGTAAAATTGTGGGTCCTAGGAGGAGAGGAAGGCCATTTGTAAAATGGAAGGATTGGGTGAAAGAGTACATGCATGAAGGAGTTGATGATAAAGGGGGAGGGATTGAACTAGCAAGGAGGGAGTGTTTGGATAGGGAAAGGAGATTCTTCCACCGTGGTCATTCCCTTGGGGAACGTTTTCGAAGCAAACAAGGGGTCAGAAACTATAGATAGAAGGCGTATGAGTGAAGTGAGAAATGAGGATGTGCAAAGGAGAACTGGTGTTATTTTTCTTGGAAAACAAGTTTTTTCTTAATGGCAAGACTGAAACAAACGTTGTCCCGGCATACCAACTGTTCATCAACACCTGTATATGCTTGGACCAAGAATACCAGCCACTCTTTTTCCCTAAACCAGCTCTAAGCATAACCACTTTGAATCAAGGGTCTGTCTACCTTTCCTTCGTAAGTAAAGTAGTTCCTACATTGTGGGACACTATATTTGTTCTTAACATACGGCCAAGAGAAAGTTGCAGCCAGTAATCAAACTTATGACAGGACACTCAATGCAGTTGATGTCTAACCTGTCAAGACTATAATGATCACCTAGCTCCAAGTGGAGTTTGGTGGACATTAACTGTCCTGTCACTACACATAATCCTATTTCAGCCCCATACAGTTGGGGGAGGTGGTGGTACAGTGGTCAGCATTCGGGCATGACAACCTAGGATCCCGGGTTCAATCCCCCAATCCCCCAGACGGGACTTACAATGTTACATGCATTTGAGGGTTTATAGCGATTAGCCTCTCTCCGTTCTCAACATATTCAAGAGAAAACGTAAACTTTCGAGGCATCAATATAAAAAATCTGAAAACCTACGCCAAATACCAGCAGAGGCAAGGCCATCTGTGCTTCCATAAAAGTCTACTGGCGCCAATGGTTTATGATATAGAAAAAAAAAAAAAATGTTGGCACAGCTACTCCTTTGCACAACCTTCTCCTTCATTCATTCCTATTACTGTACAACTAAGCACTTTTTTCCTTCCTTCCAACACCTTTCATACATCACTAATACTAGACTTACTCTGTTTCTATTCCTCCATCTTTGACTTAAATATTCAAAACATTCCACTTCTTCAAGCAGTTCACTATTCAATTTGACAAGATCTATCAGTTGGTCCAATAATTTTTCCAATATCTACAATAGCTGTAGAGATAATGAGGAAGAAAGTAATTTTTTTGATAAAAAAATATTTGATATTATACTGCAAAATTATTAGTCTTGAAACAAATATGCTTTGTGACAAATCTGTAGAGTTTGACAAAATCTATTAGTTATTGCAATAATCTTTCCAATATCTACAATAGCTGTAGATATAATGAGGAAGAAAAGGTTTGGTTAGGTACGGTTTGGTTCAGTTAAATAAGCTTTTTATATTTCATTACTCAAAAGTTAGGCATTTCACCCTAGATTTTTTTCAGATTACCATATTACGGCCTATATTTGATTATAATAACAAGGACCGCCTGAAACCTTCACAGATGTGTTGAATACACTATGTATAGTACGTTGGACTTCATATTTATACTGATATCGTCTGAGCAGTTGTTATGCTGAAATATTACGATTTCTTCCTAGAGACTCTGGACCGTTAAGAAGTCCAAGGCAGGTGGATAAATAAAAAATAGTTGATTTGTATCACAGAGATGCTAGAAACACGTCTGTTCACCACCACCACACTAATATAACAGCCACCACCACACTAATATAACAGACTATATGGTTTTGAACATTGAAAGTGTACATGGAAGGTTTGAAATAGAGAGAGAGAGAGAGAGAGAGAGAGAGAGAGAGAGAGAGAGAGAGAGAGAGAGAGACACTACTATAACCAACCAACTACTATCACAACCACCAGCACACCCTCTTTCCTTCCTTCATCTATATATAAGATCCTGTGAACATTTTGGTGAGTAAACACAAGGGGACGAGTGTGAGCGTTCAAAGGGCATGAATCAACTGCAGGTGTTTCAAACGTATCGTAGTATTCGAATGTATTAGAACCCTATACTCCTGCCCACTTCACTTGCCTAGAACTCACTAATACTTCACATCTTCAGGTCATGTCACCACCATAATGAGTCCCTACATTATAACGATGATTCAAGTATGTATAAGTATTGCATGTATTATTTCTAGCATGAGATATTAAGTAAAATGTCACTCACCTCCTGTCCTGTATCCCTCCACGCCACCATCTTGCTGTGTGTTTCAACTCTCAATTCTCTAATTATTCTTAAACTGAACACGTGTCCGATTCCACTTATTTTATGCGTTTATACCTGAAATTACGTATACATATGCAGTTTTATAATGTTTATTTGTCTTATTTAAGTTATTCTATTACACTATGCAATGTAGCTACGTAGTATAGCCATTAACGAGGTAGTTAGTGGGATTATTCACATCATAATTACTGTTACATAGGCAATTAGGTTTGTCCCATTACAGTAACCTTGAATTTATCTAGAGATCGTTGAATTAAGTAGGGTATTCACGTATCTAAGTAATAAGGTAGCTTCAGGAATCACTTAGACGATGGTTAGTTGTATAATTGTTGGTAGTTCCATTGTAAAGTAACGAGGTAGTTGAAGGCGGTATTTACACGCTTATCAGTGTTATAAAAAAATAATAAGCTAATTTGTAATGCGTTCCCAGTGTGGATTTAGAGGAAGTCATCCCTATACATTTTGGTCATATGGTTCCGAGACCAGCATCACATAGTTAAGTTACATAATGGTTATTCCCATTATTCTTATTAAGCAAGCAAGGGTGAAAAAGGGTATTTTGTGGTAAGAAAACTGTGCCCAGATTCATGTGCCCGAGAAACTCTAATGTATATAATTTTATAAGATAGATGTCAAAATTTTAGCCAAATTTCCATGGCTATTCCCATTATTTTTTTTTTGGCTAATCAGGTTTCTTTAATAACAAAAAAATATGAGGTTTATGTAAAGAGTATTCAATAGTAATGAAAGAGCAGCAGACGCCCATTCTTTTGAGCTAAGGTAAAATGGATCTGGAATTTCCATTAAGTAGCTATAGGTGTAAGAATGGGAAAATGTATTTTTTCACAAATTTTGAAAAAATAACTGAGCGATTTGCAAGTTTCCCAAGGACTGTTGCATATATATTATATGTAAAAATTCTTTGTGAGTTAACAATTTTAAAAAATTTTGCATTAGTCATCTACTTATGATGCATAAAACGTTGCAATCCTTTGAATGACCATTTATTACTAGTATCATAACCCATCATTGTACATTTCTTATTACACACTGCACTTGTATAGTATACGTAGTGTAGTCTGACAATATCAATCTTGGTGTTAAATTTACAACTTTTTAGTTCATTACTAAATTTGTAATATCAAATATTCCTGTGGTATTAATAGTATGCCGTTGAATATCATAACATGAATCTATATTTATCTATATATAGTTGATGTCCTCCTTAAAAGTGGATGGGCGTAACAAGGTGTCTACCTAGGGTTCGGGGAAAATTTGATATCCCTTTTCCTCTATGTTAAGTGTCAGTGGGAAGAAACAAGACAGAAGTGGCACTCCCCAGCCCCCTACTCCATCACTTGAAATTCACTTTAAGACACATTAGGAATGTGACGACAGTATTCTTCCAACACGGAAATAGGCAAGTCACATAGGAAAAGTGTGGCAAACCTTTGTCCATATATAGTAACAGTATAAATAAATTTCCTATAATGCAACAGTTTATAAATCTTACAGCAAAACCCTGAGGTAATGATATAAACCTTTAAAAGTCTACAAAAATATTTCTGAGACATGCAACACAGAAAAGCACATTATGATGACAGACGATTCTTTAGTCAAATTTATTCAATCCCAAAGACTACAGTCACAAAATACAACTACAGTTTCATGCAAAGTGCCAAATGAATAAACTACCAACAACTACTAAAACCTTGTTAGTCTTAACAAACTAAAAAAAAAGGTAAACTCTGCCTTAACATTTTAAAACAATTATACTTCGTAAGCATCATTTTGGGTTTCCACTCATGACTGGAACACACTCATAAAAGAATCTCTCTCTCTCTCTCTCTCTCTCTCTCTCTCTCTCTCTCTCTCTCTCTCTCTCTCTCTCTCTCTCTCTCTCTCTCTCTCTCTCTCTCTCTCTCTCTCTATATATATATATATATATATATATATATATATATATATATATATATATATATATATATATATATAATTAGGTCCTTCCAGCAAAGCATATGGTGGTTAAGATTTTCTAATTTTCTTTGGGAAGTATTAGAGAAACAATTCCATATCCCAAACTACTCCTTTTATATTGCAAAAATACACAAGGCAAGGCTTTGTTCTATGTAAATATGACAAAATTGCCACATCTTGAAGTCAAAATGTTTTCATTATAAAACTCCTTAATGACATAATAACCCTTATTTATGTGTATTAAATTGGGTGCAGCTGCATACAAATTAGTTTTAAGTACTAACTACAGTATTACTAACATGAAATCATAACCTTGATGGCACCTCCAGCACCGGTCCGAGCAGTCTCAAATGCCTGGACGGACTCCTCCAGTTTGTAGCGGTGTGTGATCAAAGGCTTCACGTTAATTTTCCCGGAAGCAATCATGTCCAAGGCAAGTGGATAGCTGAAAAAAAAAAAAAAAAATAGAACATATAAATCTCAAGAAATTTGTTTCAAAATTAATCAACAGTTTACAAAGAATGATTATAATGTATGTGTAGATGATGTTATTACAAATTTAAATATACTGTACTCACTAAACTACTTATGCAGCCTTTTGTAGTACAGTATGATCACTTACTCAGCACTGCAGACATTGCAAGGTATCAATCATTGAAACAATGTAAACATAAGTATTAGGAAGGTGTCATGTGAACATTTGATGAGTGAAAAATTAATGATATGATAAATGCATTATATATTATGACATTTTCATTTTATAATTTGTTTATATGAGTATTGATAAAAAATATTCAAAACCAAATCAAAACATGCATGAAATCCATTTGCACATTCCTTGTGCACGTGCAGTTGTACAAGTGTACTACATGCATGTATTGTTTTACACACAAAATATTACTGCATTTTGTGATGCCAACGGTGACCAACCATTGGTCTAGTATCTAATGGACAAGGAATGCCCCCATGCTTGGATACATTTAATCTTTTACACCAAAGGCAGACTGGCCAAAGAACATAAAAAAGGACGAAAAAAAAGTATATAATCCAGCTTAAATTGCTCTCAGAAAGTCCTAAAAATGACGACAAATTATGTAAAAAGCATCTTGATACTATTCTCTTAAATGTGCTCAAGTTGTTTGAAGTTAAAAAAAACAATCACCCAGTTCCAGAATTTACCAGCACGATGAATGAAAAAGTGAAGGTACTATTTACCTTGTGCATTAGCAAGATGAATAAAAATAGAGGTGAGAGTAAGTATAAAGTCTTGTGCAGAAGGCTGTGGAAGGGGGAAGGCATGCAGTTAGGAAGTTCTTTCTTGCATACATCTACCATATACTCTCCAATTCAATTTAATCAAGGTACTCTCTCTGAAAGGTTAGCTAAAGTGGGTGCACATGCTGGAGCTGCGAGTAGCAACGGGTGCTCATCTACCATCACATTGGCCTTTGAGCCTGTGATGGAAATTAATCTGTTACGCCGGGACACAGGGCCGACTTTCCACAGTTTCCCTAGTTACCCATTTATCTACCAACCAAATCCTTTTGCTTCCATGCTCAGACTTCTAAATTTACATCACTTTCATACCCCACAGATGTCATCCTTCATTATCTTAGTTACACCCTTCCTTGCAAACATCCTTTCAGCCAATCCCTATACGTACACATACACTTTATTATGTTTTTGTCAATGATTAAATTTTTTCTTATATGAATGGGTTTCTTGCTTAACTCTTTTCCTCTTAGGTATTACAAACAGTCACAACATACATACTTCTTTCATATCTCGCACATCTCTTTCTAGTCTCATTACAACCATGCACAAACAGACACATAAATTGGATACTTTGCAGGAAGTACAAAATAAGTGTTTTGAAAAAGGTTATCAGCCCTTTATGTAACCTTGTGATCCACAGGGAATACAGAAACATGTTGTCCTGTGGCTGTCAACAAGGCTAACCAAGGAGGCGATGTTATTGCATCCATAGTTTGCAACAAATAAACAATAACTATGATGCATGTTTATAAATATTTCATTCATCCGAGATAAACATAAAAATGATTTGAATCTTACCAATTAGCATACCGGAATATGCCACGGATGTCCACTTCTCTTATTGCAGCATTGACTATGGGCACCTTGACTTCAGGTGGACCAAGGCCGACCAGCACCATCACACCCCCTGATTTAGTGGCCTGCAATAATGAACGTGATGAAAGTAATGAAGTGATTTGGTCGTAAATATGTTCTGGTTGTATCATTGTGACCTTTAGCTGATAGTAAATTAACCATATACCTTTCAATCTGATTATTCTTGTAATTAAGATGTAGTATTTCTTATGGGATGATTTGCAAACATCGTACACTTAAAATTGTTGTCATTCAGTTATATCTACAATGTGACATGAGACTCTGAAAACAGTATACACTTTTGGTAAACATTTAACTCAATACATAACTTAAGTGTATTGTCAGCAAATATTACAATTAAGGTTGAGGAAAACTACTTGACTTTGGAAAACATCATCAGGAATGAATTTCTTATCCATTAGGAACATATTGAGGAGTGGAAAATGCACATAACAACACAATTCTTCATTACTCCCACAAATCTAAATGATTCTACATGTTACATAGTTTACCTACCATGTGTTTCTATCTAAAAATAAAAATACTTACAACAATTCCCAGGTGAATACTTGATTCTGCTCCACTACATTCAATAGTAAAGTCTGGCATGCCTCCCATCACTTCTTTGATTTGTTGAGCCAGAGTTTCTGGCTCGCTGTCTTTGACCAGGATTGTGTGATCTGCTCCCATGCTTTTGGCAGCTTGTAACCGATTCTCAGCAATATCTGAACAGAATAAGAAATAGGTTTTAAGGCCTTGTATGTGTAAATTAAGAGCCTTGTAGTATTGTAGTGAATGTGTTTGGCTCAACTGAAAATTTCTGGAATTTGAATCCCTTTTCTGTATGTGTGTGTGTATAGTGGTGTATGGCAGCCCCCCCCCCCCCCCCCGGGTTATCAGCCAATACCCAGGGTTCACTTGGCCTGTGTTGGTTAGTCAGTTCTCGGCGCAGCTCTTTATTAAGCAGATTCACTCTGTGGGCTCTTGCCATATATTTCCCTAGTGTTCATTAAAGCAATATAAGAAGAAAGCCATGTATTACCTAACTTCCTTGAGCATAACAGGAAAGGGATTGATATCTTACAGCAGAAGACAAGAGACACGCAACACACCCTGCATCAGATTGCTTCACATTACCATTACAACACGTTACTCAACAACCTTGGTGGCACCATTACCTTCTTCACACAAACAAGCAGTGGGTCTCAACCAAAACATAATTGGTGGCAGGCAGTCATGCTCTCACACCCACCAAAACATGTGTAGGTGATCACTCTTACTTTGTTTTATTTAATTGGTGATTTCTTTATCGTATTTTCCTCTTCAGCTTCACTCATGTACACTCACAGAACAAACTCATTCTCATTCATTCTAATTGCTTGTCTAAACCATTCTAATGTACCACACTTTATCAATTCAACAACTCCACAGTTGTTCCCTTTGCTATTACACTCATGCCAAAGTTTTCATACACATGTTAGAAAAGCAAAATAAATGTGTTGAAATTGCCCAGGAAAAAACTTGAGATGTAACGAGACAAACTATCTCTCAACCTTTATATATTAGTATGACCTGCTGCATGCATCATCAAAATAAACAAAGACCATTAATGAAAATATGTTTTTCCTGAATGTACTTTAATATTTTAGTAAATCTGAATGTGAAACCTGTAACAGCTGCTACCTGTACAAAGTGCAGCAGACACATGAATGGCGGCTATCACACATAAAACAATTTATGATCTTGCTCAATTTTTTCATATATATATATATATATATATATATATATATATATATATATATATATATATATATATATATATATATATATATATATATATATATATATATATTCTTCATAGACAAAGGAACAACTGTTTGATACATGGTTGATTGTGATTGGCTGTGACACATTCATGTCAAACATCTACATACATTGGAACTTTTCTTTTCTCACTTTGAACACAACTCCTCAAGTTTTGGCAACTCTCACTAGGTTGACTTATGTTACAATAAATTTTTTCTATTATCTTTTAGATGCTTTTGAAGTGGAAGTATATTGCAATGCAAAAATATGTGCTGTGTCCTCTCATCTTTAAGTATTACCCAAATAATTTGTGAACTCTTGAAACATGGAAAGCCAGGACACCTTAATGCTCCCTTACCTGTGATGCACACCTGAGAAGCTCCCATTGCTTTGGCAGTCATCAGGCTCACAAGACCAATGGGTCCTGCACCGCACACCAACACCAAAGAACCAAAAGTGACTCCAGCTCGTCGACAAGCATGGATCCCTACACTCAAGGGTTCAAGGATGGCTCCTTCCTCTAAGGTGACATGATCAGGTAGTCTGAAATAGAAAAAAGTATCAACATTAACACTTATTACAAAAAGAGAGAATTATATAAATCCAGACCACAGACCCTAGGGTCCAAACTAAGTGGGCTGTCCTTAACCTAGAGTAGAAAATATCTTTAAAAGAATGCAGTAAAGAATAAGAGCAATGAAACATTCAACAGGATGACGGATCTTATTGCCCAATCAGAGATCTTGATTATTACACTTGCTAACGACGTCATTAGCAAAGTAAAATTTAATGCAGAGAGAGAGAGAGAGAATTTTATTGAATTAATCTAGTATCTATAGCAGCCACATTAATAAAGGATTCTTACTTCATTTTAGTTTAGTAGCAAATTTTTAAAAACTTTTCACCCACTAACACATCTCCATCACCTCACATCACATGTTCATACCACACGGCCATTTCAAGTCACTGCCACCATCAAGCCAAAACCATGCAACCACCCCATCAAACAAACACTACCTCACATTTCTTAAATCTATATCCTTACATGAAAGTTTTCACAGCTGCCTTGCCACTGTTCATATACTGTTAACCAAACCATACAGCTAATAAGGTGGAGACGTGCATATTGCAGGCCACAAACAACACAGAGGGGGGGCCGAGTGGCTCTGTGGTACAGTGCTCGGCTCATGGTCTAAGGGTTGTGAGTTCAATCCTGGCTCATGGCAGCTTCTTGGTGAGAGGGGTAGCACTCTCTCTCATTAATCCTAGCAGCACTATATGGCCTATAGATGCCTAGTTCGAGGGGATTATTCAATCACCTTTTTCGATAGCACAAAGCACCTGTATTTTTAATTTTTTTCACCATGTAGTTTAGCAAATACTCAAGCTTTAAATACATAATATTATGGTTTAAAGAAGTAGTAGAGGTGAGGAATAGAGTTATGATAGACTGGAATGAATGAAATGCACTAATTACGTGACTAGCTGTATAACCAGATTACTGGATTCAAGAACTAATGATATGATGAATTATGCTTATCACCTTAAATTGAATGTTTTGCTCTCCAAACCTAAATTAAACCACATAGAAATCTGAGTTAGGAATATTGATAATGATAAGCAATAAACAATATCAGTGATAAATAAACTCAAACCAACAAATACAATATGAAAAAACTCATTTCTTTTTATGTATTCAAGTAAAAGTTCAGAACATTACTTGTAGCAAAAATCAGCAGCATGTTTATAATAGCGGCACAGGCTTCCATCAATTGGCGGTGTGGCACAGAAGACCACATCAGGACACAGATTGTACCTCCCACTCTTGCAGAACTCACACATTCTACAAGGCACACCCGGCTCGATGGCAACCCGGTCACCTTGGATGGAATAAACACTCCTTATCTATTAAACTAAAAAATATATTCTCCATATCATCTATTAAAAGGGGTATCCAAGACAAGGCATTTAGAGTTCAGGGAGACTTTACTCTCCTATCTTCCTGTGTGTCTTGTCTTTTAATAGGAAAGAATACAGATAAAAGGCTTCCCAGATCTCTCGCTGCACCCCTTTTTGTCGCCATTTACGACCTGCAGGGAATATGGTGGTAGTATTCTTCCAGCAGGTAATGAAGACAATAAAGAGTTTTAGAAAGGATTATAAGGGAGGAAGTTGGCTTAGGTAATATCATGTTTGGGTGTAGACTAGGCAAAGGAACCATTGACAACAAATCCAAAACAAACATTTAGCAAAAATGAAATAATTATTTCATGTTGATTTAGAAAAACGTTTGATAGGGTATCGAGAGAAGTGGTTAAAAGAGCTATCAGAAAGGTTGAGTTTGAGGAGTGGTTGGTTAGAGTATTAAAGGGCGACCTTTACCTAAGTTCAAGGGAAGGTGGGTTAACACAAGGTTAAGAAACACTGTGTAAGTTACTGAAAAATAATGAATAGATTAGCTCACCTGGTTTTAGATTCTTCACATTACTGCCACATTTGGAAACCACACCAGCTGCTTCATGACCTAAAACCATTGGTTCCTTCACGACAAAGTGACCAATCCGTCCCTTTAACAGATAGGAGACATCGGATCCACATATGCTAACACACGCCATACGTAGAAGGACCTCTGTAAATAATAAATACATTAAATTAAACCATATTTTCTCACTTTCATCTTGACTAATCGAACTACCTTTCTATTCAGATTGAACACAATGATGCTGTCACTCTGATATTAGTAACCTAACCTACTCTAACCTAAAATGATGGGTCCTTTTTTCAGTATACATATAAAATGATGTCCTTTTACAGCATACACATCTTGCATTCCACATGCTTTCATCCTCACAGACTTTTTTCTTTCTTTTCATTTGATCTTGTTCCAGTTAATTTTAACCTTTGCTCTTCCCAAGCAGATCTTTTTCACAATCTAGTTTCCTTTTATTTATGTTTAATTCAATATCCATGTGTAAGGAAATGAAGAGGAAAGGTAAAATAGAAAGTGTTCTTCATCCTCTCCAATACATCTTTTTTTCGTGCTACATCTTTGGTGGAAAACGAGATATTTATTATGATATTGATATAAAAGAATGACATGTGTCCTGAGGGAAACAAATGTTGTGTTTTATCCAATAGAGCAAAACACCTATTCCGCTTACACCCTTTTTGAATTACTTATGTTATTCACTATCAACATATTCACCATAGCAGTAAGTGTAATTTAGTTAAAGTTACATCCTTACCATTTGGACCAGGTTCTGGGATTGGACGATTTTCCTGAGGACATAAAAGGATAAAAACGTTATTCACTGATCACACAACACAACACTCTACCTGTCACACTACGCATAAGGTCAAATATGTTGGTGAAATAGGTAGTATTATTTTACACCTTCACAAGAATGCTCTAGAGAATTGTGGGTTATATTTCTAGGCAGTGCTTACAGGTACGGCAGCCGACGCGCCTAACTTTTGGGTAATGAAATATAAAAAGCTTATATAACCGAACCAAACCTAACAACCTAACCTCATAGTGATCCGTTATAGATACGGCAGTTGCCTAACTTTTGGGTAAAACGCTTATATAACCGAACCTAACCGTACCTAACATAACATAATCAATCAAACATAACTTGAAAGATGCTTTAATAGGTAAATAATAAGGCACAGGCCGTAGGAATAGCGGATGACAACGCGGTACGACTGCCGTATCTCTAAGCACTTCGATATTTTTACATTACCAAAATCTATACGAAAAGCGTGTTACTTATATCCAGAAACATTCTGGTGAAGATGTAAAATTTTACCGGACATATCTTAGTTACACAAGACAACCTGATACACAACACAACACAACACACCACACGGACCAGCAAAGTTTATGTGATGTTTCGTTATTTAGCATGACACAAACAGGAACACATGCACCAGTCCTCACTATTCTTAGGTCGTTCTTAGCATGCAGCACAAGGGAGAGGTTGTCACTGGTCATGGTTCAGGTGAGGCTGATGTACAGACAGGTGTAGGAAGGTAGGTGAAGGTACAGGTGGCTTGGAACAGACCGCTCCTCTCCTCCTTGCCAACAGAACGCTCATCTGCTCCTCGTCAGACCGCTCACTTGCTCGCTACAAATGTCTGTCTTCCACTTGATAACACTGTAGTATTCTTATCATTACTATGCTACTTGAACTTATCTGTCAGAGAAGATTGGCCAAGTTCATGTTAAGTATTTTTTTCAGCAATATATATCTATTGAAATAATCACGTTTCCTACTTTTCTTTGTAATAATAAAAATGTAAAGTAAATGGATTATGATTATAGAATACGAGACAATCTTGTGAATATCCGTGATAACTATTTATAAGAAGATAATGAAAATAATTGCAGCAATGTTAGACTCTCAAATGCTATATATTTCTTATTGTAAGTTTGCCAGATAGTACACTTGATGTACTTCCTACATATTATAACAAACACATGATACGCTACCTTACCGTCTACCAAGTTATTTATACAGGAATGTAATTATTAGTTTGTTAAAGTGTTGCTATGTGCTTGGTTACTGAAGACTACACACACATATAAGGTTATACACGGTCAAACACACACAGGCAGCTTGTTGTCAAGTGCTAGATGGTGTGCACTCAGTTACTACATAGTGTAAAAATTAAATTACCACAAGAAATCATGTGTAGCAGGAAGAACATTATGATGGTATTTATAATAACATAAAGGAGGACGAGAAGTAGGAAGAGAAGGAGGAGGAGGATAATTAAATAGTATCAAAAGATGGGACACAACGAGCTTCATCTAATCCTGTTACAATATTACAATTATATAATAGCACTGATGGTGTCGTGTAGTGACTGTAGATGAAGGAGTTGGTGATGTACTAAAGGAGTATTAACGAGGCAGTGGTCATCTTCATTAGTTACGTTATAATCTGTAGGAAGTAGTCAATATGTTATCTTTTCTCTACGCATTAAATACTAAATACTTTACATAATACTTATCTAACATTTTTTTTTCTCTCTCTCAGCAGCATCAATAGCAGTAGCAGTATTAGTGGTAGTATTGTTCATGAGCCATCCAGTAAGGAAGCAACAACCTTTCGCGATAAACAAAATGCAGTGTCATGAAGGGAACTCTCCTTCATCTCCAACCCATCCACGTCGAGGGAGTAAAGTTAAAACGTTGCAGTGCATTAATTTGGGGAATACTCAGTCATCCTGAATTTCACCTGTGACCAGAGAATTTTAACCTTCATCAATATTATTCCTTGACAGATACTTTATGTTATGCTATCTACACGAACTCTTTAAAGCGACCATGAAAAAGATGCCAGCCTTACTTCCCACGCTCTAATGAAGGAGATAAGCTAAAGATCCTGATAAGCGGGTAATGTAACCTTTGTCCTTATACCAGTAACAAGCCAAGTCCCTCTACATGAAGATCGAAGACGCCAGATATTACAGACGGTCGTTACAAACATCAGGATAAGGATAACACATCGTGATGATGGAGGATAACTTGACAGCAGTGTTACATGCGACGCAGGATTTGAGACTGGTGAGTAACAAACTGCCACGACCACATACTCACTTATCATGACGAAAAAGACATATTTATTTGATACACAGGTGTTCATCACAGCTGAAGTTCTTACATGAACTATCATTAAGATATCTAAATGTTAAGGCTATAATTACAATAAACCATATGCATAATCTTATTCAATAATCAATATGAAAGTACTCATGCATGAATAAATCAAAATCATAAAATAGTGGAAAATTTCATATAAGTACTGCATGAACCTTGATGTAATAAATATCTCTTGGAAGGATCCAGATAATTCATGTTTTCCCCGCGGTGAAAAAACACTTACAGAATCACTTAAAAGGAATTATTTTGATGGGAATAGTATGCTAAGGACACTCCTCATATTACTTCTTATTTCATATTCCGATGAACGTAATATAAGCAAAGTTTCATAAGTCCTACAGTCACACATGGTTAGTGGCAGGAAAAATAATAGAGTGAAACCTTGCAAGTCACACACCACCGCCTTTGCGACGCAGTGATCCGCCAAGAATGAATGTCAAACAGAACAGGCACCGTTACAAATATTCATAAGTTGAGTTTCCACCTCACTGTTTTTCACCGGTCTTGCTGGCAAGCACTGCATTTGCTAATCAATTTTCTTCCTTTTGGGAGGCTTCCTCTTGTTCAGGAGCAGAGACCTGTACCACATCCAGGACCCGGAGGTGAGTCTGTACTATATATATATATATATATATATATATATATATATATATATATATATATATATATATATATATATATATATATACATACATACATACATACATACATATATATATATATATATATATATATATATATATATATATATATATATATATATATATATATATATATATACTAGTGTGTGTGTGTGTGTGTGTGTGTGTGTGTGTGTGTGTGTGTGTGTGTATTTTCAGGTTTGTGTTGTGCTATTTGTTTTTTTCTTTTGTTTTTTCGTTTCCGTTAGTTTGTATGTTTAAATTGTTGATTTGTTTGCTTTATTTATCTATAAGACAAGTGTTCATTGTTTACGAGCACGCAAGCGCGCATGTGCCTGTGTGTGTCTGTCTATAGTTGAGGTTCTTCCCAGTTCCCACACTCCTAATGGTGTGTATGCCTGTATATCGGCAGAGGTACTGCTGCGGGTAGCAAGCGTCGGGATCTGCGGATCGGATGTTCATTACTGGTGGCGGGGCCGCACGGCTCGCTTCGTGGTGGAGGCGCCGCTAGTTCTGGGCCACGAGTCCTCCGCTACAGTGGTCACCTGCGGTCACGGCGTTCATTCCCTCAAACCAGGTAGGGTTATATGATTAACACGGGAAATCATTATGCCAAGGGAAAATTATAAATACCATTCGGATGAAGTTCCTGATAATAAAGCCAGTACAGAGTGCAGCCGTGGGCTAAGCTGGCTGAATGACTGATGAAACATTAATGATCATGATGAAGTAAGCCACTAAAGCGGTGTGGCAGGAGACCGCGTGGCCATCGAGCCTGGAGTGCCCTGTCGGAGGTGTGACCACTGCCGGGGCGGCCGCTACAACGTGTGTCCTGATGTGAGGTTCTGCGCCACCCCGCCCGTGGACGGCACCCTCACCCGCTACTACGTCCATCCCGCTGACTTCTGCTTCAAGTGAGTGTTCCCTGATTCGACCTGCTACTTCATGGTGTGTGTGTGTGTGTGTGTGTATTCATGCCTTATATCACAACGTTATCACCCACCAATGACTGTCTGCACCTCCGTCAATGATTGTGACTTAGCCTCGCTCGCCCAGCTCTACTATATGATCAGTTCGCTTACACATATGGATTACTTCCATATAATTGGCTTGTAAAATTTGCGCGACTTCGTATATCACTCACTAAATAGACTTATATGAGGCACTTTATGAGTTGGCTTGCGAAATTAGCTCTATATCGTTTATCATAAAATTCTCTCTCTCTCTCTTGAAGCTTCTACTGTGTATAACTCTGTATCGAATTGAATTTATGGGTTAGAATCACCCATTACGGTAAACTTCAACATTTATTTGCTAAATTACACACAAACTCGTGCTCGCATGGAACACGTTCCATCACTGCAAGTGTGGACGTTTGTTTCACAGTACAGTTATATTTCTAACGAAACGTAAAAGCGTAAAAAACATGGCATTGGTGCAAACATTATAACTGTTTCTATAATGTATTTGTATCGAAGACAAATCATTCAGTGCACTGACAACTAGAGGGGGTCTATGCCTACACACACACACACACACACACACACACACACACACACACACACACACACACACACACACACACACATACACACACACACACGACCGCGCACAGTTTTAATAATATTATGCAAAAATAAAGTATATGTAAAAGAATAAAAACTTCTTTGAGCACTTTGAGCATTACTGCACTGCAGGCTACTCAAACTGAGACGCCTCAAGACCCAGGAACTCTAGAGCGTTATGGAAGAGTAGATTATTCTTGGTGGAGTCAGAAAGGTCTGAGCTCTGGATGAGGTCACCAGGGATGTGCTCTCCTAAGGGGAAAGGATAGTCGGAGCCCAGCACCACGCGGCCTTCGCCCACAACCTGGCAGTAAGGGAGAAAGTCGATACCTTAAGTACTACATGGCTCCACAGGCGACTAAGATCCTCAGTAAAGAAATCTGATATGACTTTTATTACATTTTTTGAAAAAGTTATGTATCAGTAAAGGGGCATTAGATGTAGAAAAATATATAATATATTACACATTCTCCATTTCCGTATTAGAATACAAGAGGACGAAGAAAATCAACTAGGGAAAAAAATATTTTGAAAAGTTGAATATCACCTTGAGCAAGAGTTTGAGCGCGTCGGGGTCGTGCACGAGGCTGTCACACCAGAACTTGCCGAGGTAGGTGCGGGGCGGATTGGTGCAGTCTGTGGCGCACAGATCGGGGCGCACGTTGTACCCGTGTTGAATGCGACCCACCGTGTAGGGGAATGACCCTCCGCCGTGGGCAAAACATATCTTCAGTCTGGGGAACTGAGAAGTGAAGAGTTGCAATTCACTGTTCGGAAACAGCTGGGCTGCAATAGCGGTGTTCCATTAGTTGAATATTTACATGCACGTTCTTACCTGCTCAATTACGTTTCCCATCAGCACGCTGCAGACGGCTGTGGCTGTCTCGGCGGGCATCCCGACCAGCCAGGGCAGCCAGTACTTGCTGTGGCGGCCACCCATCTGCATGTCCCACGGATGTACGAACACTGCCAGGCCTGGAACACATTGTTATCCACACGTCATTAGTATTGAAGAACAGGTCTTCTCACCTACTCTATCTATTGTCCTGTCTGCCTTACAGCTTGTCAAGTGAGAACAAGTGTAAAGTTTGGAATTATATCAGCAATATAATGATTAATATCTGATGCATAATCTAATAATTTAGTATCAAGCATCTATAGTTTACGAAACAAGCTGCTTGTTTAGACAACAACAAGTAGAGGATGGCCAGACTTGACTTATCACGTTGTGTTATGGCAGACCTATTACCAAAAAAAGGAGAACAAAAAGTAAGCAGATCTCACCGAGGTCCTCGCACGTCTTCCACACGGGGTGCAGCTCCTTGGCGTCCAAGTTCCAGTCATTGACGTGGGAGCCTATCTGGATCCCGGGAAAACGTAGGTCAGCCTTGAGGCGCCGCAGTTCCTCAACGGCCAATTCTGGTGCTTGGGCGGGGATGGTTCCCAGACCCACGAATCTGCGAGGGTGACGGCTCACCACGCCCGCCAGATCATCGTTCAGCAATCTGTCCCATAATCTTTACTTAGCATCACGGCTGTCATACTGGATGTCAAGAATACAATAATGAACACTCATACTCGATACTCATACTCGAGACTGTAAGATCGTTTTCATACGCTGCACTCCACGGATTCAAACATCATCGGCCTGACTAATGGTTGACGTGCCTGCTGAGGTCGAGGGTGTCATCCGGCTTGGCCCAGTAGCTGAACATGACGGGCACTGTGGAGAGCGCCTGCACCGTCACCCTTGTCTCGTCCATGTCCCGCAGTCTGGCCGCGGCGCTCCAGCAGTTTTGATCCACCACTCGGAACAGCTGGCCGTCCTTCATCATGTTGGCCTTCCCTGCATATCACGTCACCGCATAGAAGCAACGAATGAAAGGAGAAAGATAAGCATACATTTTTTTAGTCTCGGTTCACTATGGACATATATAACAATGCGAAGATCCATATCGAAATAAGTAACACGCATTGATATAGACGCATTGACGTGGAAGTGTTGGTGTTGACATACAGAAAAGGAATCCATTGACATTTTTTCAAATGAACTCTGATTTACAGCAATTCTGATTTAATTTAATTTGAATAATTAATTCTTCTGATAATTCGATTGGTTTTAAAGTCGGATAATAATGGCAATGTCAACACACGACCGGAACGAGAATGAATCAAGACTCAACCTCGACACTCAAGTACCGACACAGGCAAAGGAAGAATGGACACATGAATTATAAATAGATACAGTTAAGAGGAACACTAACCCGGAATCTTGCATGAGGCATGATCCAGCTGGATGAAGCCGCCGTATCCATAACGCTGCTTCAGGTCAGGCCACGTTTCCGGCAAGATATGGTTGTGCACGTCCAACTTAAGCATTGACATTCTTGTCTGATACTCGTCAAGTCTGAAAGGTATTTTTTTTCTTTTCTCTTTTTTTTTTCTTTCTCTCTCTCAAACGAGCTTTTTATACACTACAGACTACACACAAAAAAGTACAAATGTAAGTAATAAAGAGGCCACACCCTTCCCCGGTGAGACACAAAACACAACTGTTCAAATCAAAGTGACACATGATGGACAAGTGTCATCGTCCTCATGTGTTGCCACACAAGAATATGTTGCAACAGTTATTTGTCTACAAGCTTCAGTGTATGGTGTTTATTTCCATCTCAACAACATAACCAATGATGTGTAAAGCAAGTTTTATTAAGAATTTGAAATAATCATGAAAAACTACCTTTACTTTATGTTATAATTGTACTTCCAAATTGGAATAGCCGTTGACTAGATTCTCCGTTAACGATTTTATGGTTAATTTTATTAATTGAATTTGTGGTAATAATTCACGAAATAGTGACACTTGTGATAAGATATGAAAATATTTCAATCGACTTCAAAGTGACTGAGGATGGAATTGAAAATAATTAGAACAATATATCAAAGGTGGTATTTCGAAGGAATAAAGTTGTCATGACTTTTAAGGGAGAGGCTGAATGTATAAACTTTGAGACACGGAAACGGAAAATTAAAACCAGGCAGTGTGTGATAGTGATGGGCGTTCCGGCTCTTTTCCGAGAACCGAGTCTTTCGTTCTCGTTCACTCAAAAGAGCCGGCTCTTCCGGCTCCCAAACGGCTCTTTCAGCTCAAATACTTTTTTTTTTAAGTAGTTCCATATATTCTGTTTATAGTCTTTATAATTTAGAAGAAATTTCTTAGGATAACTTTGCTAGTTAGCTTTCAATACCTATTGATTTAAGGAAAGGTGAAAAAGCTTTCAAAAAATGTTTAATTTAAACCAAATATTTTTTGTTATCATTAACCGTTGGCGACAGTAGGCTTACTGAGGCACATATGTGGACTTGCCTCGCCTGAATCCGCCCGGACACACACACACACACACACACACACACACACACACACACACACACACACACACACACACACACACACACACATACACACACACACAAACATATGATCTATTTTCTTTTTCATTTTTAATCTAACTTTCCGCCAAAACCTTTTTGTTTTTAATGTTTTCATTATTTATAAACTGTTGACATGTTCTGATGGTCCAAAAAATATATATATTTATTTCCTTATTTTAATTATTCGCAGATTTTTTGACTTAAACTCCATAGTTTTCGTTTTTACAAAATGAAATGTTAAATACTGGTTTGACAAAAATTATGTTAAATAGTTATTTTCTTACCTTCAAAAGGCCTTTCAGATGGTGTAGTCTGATTTTGAATAACGCTAATAGTTAAGAAATTTTTTTTTCCGATGGTCATTTATCATTGAGTTTCATTTTCAATAGAATGAAAAAAAAGCTTGTTTCATTTAACTTCCCTAATTACTCCTAATAATTTTACGTCAATTTCATAGTTTTCGAGTTATAAGGAAAAAACCTTAACGATTAGTTTGACAGAAAAAATGCACCTATAATCATTTAAATAATTTTAAAAGGCGTATCAGCTAGTGTAGTTATTTTTTTAAATTTTACTCACAGGTTATGAAAAAAAAAATTTCCTTCATTATATAAAGAGTAATTCATTTTTAAATGTTGCAACAGAAAGTTGGATTCCTATTCATTCTTTGTCTATTCGTAGTCATTGTACGTATACCTTATGGTTCTCGAGCTATAATGAGAAAATGAGTTTTGTGTTAAAAAATTAACTATGGAAAAAAATATACTTGATTTGTACGATATGTACACTATTTTGAGACGAGTTCTATAATTTAATTTGACCTCTTAATATTATCAGATTGTCTTCATTTACCGATATGTTGTAGGTAATATTATAGTGTACATTCCACATCATTGGCCTGCCATATACACCATATATTTTCTGAATTATTCATATATATGTGTTTTATGTGTTGAGTTACCCCTCTTTGCTAGAGGCCAAAGCACTTGTAAATACAGTGTTCTTTGTTAACTTGAAGGGGTAACTTAACTATTTTACTATATAATTTCTATGAATAGGCTTCATTCTCGTAAGTATTATTATTATTATCATTACTATAATTATTAACAATCGGCAATTTTTGCATTTTGTTAGAAAATTGCAAAAATATGGAAAAACTAGAAAAAAAAAATTAACGGCTCTCAAAAAAATCCCAAACGGCTCTCGAGAAAGATCCGGCTCTTCTCGTTCATCTGGAAGAGCCGGCTCTAAGAACCGACTCGTTCACAAAGCGCCCATCACTAGTGTGTGAGCACATAAACAGTCTCAAAGGACGCCACCATTCTGAAAGTCAAGGCCACAAAGAACGTAGGAAACATTACACGGATGAATTTTAATGAAGACTGAGTGGTGGTGAGGGAGGTAAAAACACAGAATAACCCAATGTTGATTATTCAGTATTGATATGAATGAAGAGGTCACCTTTAGAGACAGGAAATAACAGTGATACCATCCATTGGTAAAAAGAAAGAAAACATGGTTGAAGATACTTATTTTGGTTAAACGCCTAAAGTCACGAGAATATTTTGGAGTACTATACAACATTTCAAAACTTCCTGCTATTAATGAGAAAAATGGTCGAGTATCAAAAGAGATGCGGCATGATATTCAACAGCTTATAAAGGGAATGAATGTGATGCGATGGATTGCAGCGGTACCATCTGTGATCGCTTCTGTATCTTGAACAACATACGAGTAGGTTGAATTAAACCAAGGTACGTGAACTAAGGTCGTTGCACGGGGTCATAGAGGCCATGATGAGAGTTAACGACATCATTGCAATGCCGCTTCATGCACTGGGTTGTAGCAAGTCCCAGGGCAGGATGGACAATTGTACCACCAAGTGTTTGGCAACACACACACACACACACACACACACACACACACACACACACACACACCCACACACACACACACACACACACCCCCACACCCACACATGTATGTATACATGTATGCGTGTATTCGTATACATACATACATATATATATATATATATATATATATATATATATATATATATATATATATATATATATATATATACACGCATATATAATGATTTTTGTCTGTTCTAAAATGTATGAACATTAAAATATATTAGGAAAATTTTAGTTGAGGAGATTCATTATATAATCAATTTCATATAAATCAGATTGATAATCACTGTTGCAAAGAAAACGAAACAAAATGGACTAGATGAGCCATCCAATAGATGTGTAAACAATGAGTGATCGCTGATTGATGAGTTATATAGCCTTCCATGGATCATACTTGTGGTACTCCTCAAGCTTTGTACCAAAGCATCGCGTGAGGCATTGAACTAGATCAACACCACACTGTGCTGAGTGCTTCGTCTACTTGCACAGTATTATAAGTTCTAAGGAAGTATTATACACACATACACTAATTAACGCAACAGTGTTATAGTTCTTACCTTCCACGTTCAGCTCAGGACACTAAAAAGTTTATTGCCAGACGCGTAAACCTCAGCAGTCAGTACGTCCCCTTGAGGCAGCAATAGGCAGCTGGGAGCTGGGAGCGGGACAGACTGGGCGTTGTCCTTGGTACAGGGTAGTTGCCAATTCTTCCAAGATGACAATGGTAATTAAAATTGTCCCAATAACATTATACGAAAATGTTATGTGTTACGCGTTCCCTCCTGTTCTTTTCCGTTGCTGCAGTGAGGTGCGTTCCTCTCTGGTTGTGTCAAGTGAGGAACGTCATCACCACAACAACACTTCAAGACCCGTGGGTGGCAGGAGTTGGCTTGACAACAAGTTGTTGTTACCACCGAGCGTTGGAACCACAGTTCACACCTCTTTCACATATTATAAGTAGTTACGTTGAAATATTACACTAGACACTTGTTAAGTAATTAGTGTACAATAGTTATGTGATTGGTGACACTCGCACAAAACAGTGTGTTGTGTAGAGTGGCGGCAAGACTCGTGGTCTGGTCGTATAGAGACAAATATATTTTTTATGTGATGAAAATGTGCATAAGTGGTTAGCACATGAAGGTTTCGTGCTTATGTTATACCCTTCCAAAGTTCGATCATCTTCAGGCTCGAAGCTCATGGTGATCGTGTAAAGAGTTCAGGACACGATGGTTGGCATTATAGATTCTGTAAAAACAGCAACCTAATCACGTGTACCAAGTTAAAAAACAAAACACGAATTGATTATCAAAATTGATATTCAATAATATCAAAATCCCATATATATATATATATATATATATATATATATATATATATATATATATATATATATATATATATATATATATACACACACACACACACACACACACACACACACACACACACACACACACACACACACACACACACACACACACACACACACACACACACACACACACACACATTTTAAACAAACAATGTAATATAACATGAATAGTAGCATGGCTGTGGTTGGGTATTTACATGAACACTTGTGTCATTGATTCTGTTTGCTAGACTCCCGGACACTGTGAGCGACGAGGAGGGAGCAATGCTTGAGCCGCTGGCAGTGGCCGTGTACTCATGCAGACGTGCTGAGGTGGGGCTGGGCACGCCCGTACTGGTGCTTGGAGCAGGACCCATAGGCCTAGTGGCCGTCCTCACGGCCAAGGCCATGGGCGCCGGGCCCATCTGTGTGACAGGTCAGTTAGTAACAACTTAGAGTAGATTACTGAGGAACAATTTGGACCATCTTCAAAAGTAACACCACATACCCGGAGAGTACAATAATAAAGTCAGTAACTTTTGATAATGTAGGAAAGACAGGCAAAGAAAGATTTACTCCAAACAGTGAAAGGCTCTCTGTCTTATATGCGGAGGAAACAAGGAAATGCATTATCTGTCATTACATACAACTTCGCTTAATACCTGGTTCAGATATCAATGAGAGCCGCCTGCAGTTTGCCAAGAAACTCGGAGCTGATTATACAGTCAACGTGTCGGGACGCAGCACAAAGCAGGCGGCCGACGAGATCCTGTCGGTGATGCCAGCGCCGCCTGCCGCCCTGCTCGAGTGTTCAGGGGCGGACTCCTCGTACCAGATCAGCATCATGGTCAGTGTTCAAGGGAAAGCTTCTTATACTTTACAACACTGAGTTCTCATTCATTCATTCATTCATTCATTCACGAATGTCCTTGCTAAATTTGTTTTTGTCAGAAACTTATAGTGTTGCACATGATTTTCTATTACGTAGTATAGGGTTGGACGCAGTGACATCGATACCGTGCACCATGCTGTTGTATAAAAAACATCGCATTCCTTAATAAAATTAAACCTGACGGAAGAACAATTAATACAATTCATGATTGTATTAATTATGGATCAGTGTAGCTAGTGAAGTGTTGCATTCATCCTGTCAGGTGGGGGCCCCGCGGAGCATAATGGTGACGGTGGGGCGCGGCAAGCCTGAGGTGACGCTGCCCATGACCTTGGCCACCGTCAAGGAGATGGACATTCGTGGCATATTCAGATATGCTAATTGGTAAGACTGAAAGGCGACAATACTGAATACAGTATTGATGCTCATGAGGAGGGTGTGTGTGTCTGTGTGTGTCTGTGTGTGTCTGTGCGTGTCTGTGCGTGTCATCACTGCCTGACACTTAAGAAGGAATGCCTTATTATATGACATGGGTATTCAGTCATTTCTTCAAAGCTATACATACTTGAAAGGAGAACTCGATGCTGTCTGCCAACCTATGAATAACACTAATTATTTTCCTTGGTCGGGACGCGCCTGCAGCTACCCGGCGGCCCTGTCCCTGGTGGCGTCCGGCAGGGTGGACGTGCAGCCGCTCATCACCCACTGCTTCACGCTGGGCCAGGTGGAGGAGGCTTTCCACGCCGCCAAGGAGGGTGTTGCCATCAAGGTAATGATACGCGTGCAGCAGGACAACCTTAACACAGATGCCGCTGCTCACCAACAACCACCGCCACTCACTGTATGATTATATACCTCTGTTTATACAGCATTATTTATAAAGGTTTTTCTCACATTTTTAAAAGGCTACTGAGATGGTATGGGGAGGCGCAGTGGGTGGTAATAAATATGTAAAGGAATGTTTGTGACAACCGTAGGACAAATGTTGGTTCCATTATGACATACTTGAATAAAATGTAACAACAATATGAATTCATACCTCACACCGGGACGCTAACATCACATAAACAACAGAGGCTCTTCTTACCAGTACTCTAAAAAAACAACACACACTAATTACCTTTTCCCTTTCAAAGATGAGGTTTTTGCGACACACATTTAATTCTAGCTGTTATTTTGTAGTGGTGAGCTTATTCACCTTTCCATCCACACACACACACACTCTGCTATGGCACTCTGTTTTCATGCTATAAGAACTTCATGCAGCAAACTCATGAAATATATCCGCCAGTTTGCATCAGAGTCCATGAGTCACTAACACATATCGATCGCGTTTCACTCTTAATGATTAGCTAATGGATGAGGATGAAGAGTCTGGTTACTATCGTTCTAAGTGCCTTCATCCTCTCTTTATCTCACTGTTAACTTTTCCGAACATTCACAACGTACATTAGATCACATCACACATGGCAGACGTACACCTTCCCACCTGGAGCCACACACTCATTGATCACCTGCGCTGCACGACTGATGACTGACTGCAGGTTAAGGTTGGCTCGTGTCTTGGCGATGAGAACGGGTATAGAAAATGTGCGCTAGATGGATACACACACACACACACACACACACACACACACACACACACACACACACACACACACACACACACACACACACACACACACACACACACACACACACACACACACGACCCCTACCTTGTTACACTCTTCTAGCAGAGACTGAGACGTGGAGGGGTGGACGGGGGGGCGGGGTGGTGTGGTAGTGTGGTAGTGTGTTTGAATGACTGTTTCAACTCTATTATCCATTGTTGTGATATTGATGGGAATATAGTGGAAATTACACAAGAAAACCCGTGCATGTGGAAAATTGACTATATCTACATTTTCAAGACAGGTTAAATAATTGTTTTTCTAATTATTTGCAGCATTCAACACCAAATTTTTTATTATTTTTTTTATAGTAATTTTAGTACCAGCTACAAAAATTAACATATAGCTACTCGATCTACACACTATAATTTCCATACTATTAAAGGTGTATATCTCCAAGGTGTGCATGTGTACAAATAGAATGAATGTACGTACGTAATCCCTTGAGTCAGGGCTTAAAACTAAACAGAAATAATGAAAACGCAATGAAAGACGCATCATTATACAGTGAAAGAACATTTACTAAAGCTAGACATGGCCTGGGAGGTTCCTGTCCAATAAACAAACAGGCAGGCAGGCAGGCAGGCAGGCAGGCAAGGCAGGAGTGGGAAGGGAAGAAGCGTGGGAGGCGGTACAAGGAAGAGTGGAGGGGGAAGGAAGGAAAAATATCGTGTCACATGAAAGACATTTTATTTTCTATTGCTAATAACACGGTTTCGGTTAATTAAGATATTCCTGTAGCAGCAATTTCCCTTAAAGAGCAGGTGTTACGAAGTCTCTGAAGGGGAGTGACGACCAGCTGTTGCACCCTCCTGTAAGCAGCCCAAGACTCACCTTCCTGCCACCACAAAATTAAAGCTGCTTCTCCTACCACTCGCCGCTCCCTGCCTCCGAGTGGGTAAGGCCGGGAAGGAGTAAGGGGACCGTTAAGATTGCCTTCCCGTTCTTTTGCTGCTCTCCTTTCCTGCTTCAATCATTCTCCCACCCGTAGTTACCTCGTTTTTAGGTTTTCTTGCGTATTTTTTGCTTCCCTAACTAGTTCATGCACTTATTTCTGCCATGAGTAACGCCACGGTTTTAGAAAATGCATCTAGCTAGCCACTATGCACGATGTGATGTGCTTTTTTCCAGTTTATTTCTGACAGACATCAATTGATTTATATGATCGATTTAATATTAGAAGCAAATCAGCGTCCATGAAGTAATAAGTATTTTCGTTCCTATACAATGGTGGTGTTGGATCTATATCGAGTCTACCACACAAACTGATGGTGATAATGGCTTAGTTCATGATTGTATGTAGGAAATGATAAACAAAGACGAGAATTCACTCATAACCTTACTATTCATGATTCCAAAATATTATCCAAGAGCAAAGTAGATTCTCATAAATAGATTATAATACATTTTCTCTTCATTCTTTGTTTTTAAATTATTCCATTACTCGTTCATGTCTCCTTCACAACAACAACAACAACAACAACAACAAACGTGGATGCTGTCAACGATTTGGAGTG